>VSMD01052207.1:0-26315 GCA_008750895.1 Mirza zaza
GACCCACCAGCGCGTCCGCCTAGGCCCCGATGCCGGTCCGCTAGTCCGGGGCTACAATCTATGCACTCCTTCCCCGGCTCTGCGTCCTATCCAGCGGTCTGTCGAATCCCGGACGAGCCCCCAAATGTTATACTCGGGATTCACAAGGCCGCAGGACAGAGAGACAGAGTCACCGAGGCTGTAATTACCAAAAGGAGTTTTATTATCTAGCTCGAGCTAGGGTCCGAGCCCCCAGAATGCCAGCGCAGTGGCCTCTTCCCGGGCAAGGACCCTCCTTTGTGTGAAAATCCCCTTTTATAACTTCACTACCTCCATACTGGTCAAGCGTCCACCCCCACAGTGATTTTTTTATTTTTTATTACTTCAGCCTGCCCCTGATAGGCCCTAACCTGTTCCGGGTCCTAGCTGAGGGACTCAGGTTTCCGCTCTCTTTGTCTTTCTCCTCTGCATCCCATAATATACTCATGATGCCTTGCGGTAGGCAATTAAGCAGTAAACAGCAGCTGGAAGATGTCTGTTCCTTATAGCCCAGTATCTTACAGTATGTTTCTGGAAAAGTTTGCTCTTCTTAATAAAATCCCTCTTCTTTCTTTCCTACTCAGGAAAGCTTTATTCACACCATGCCTTTCTTCCTCTCTTCTTCAGTTTTCTCTTGTTTGTTTCCCACATGCTAACCAAATTCGTTTTGTCTTTAATGCTTCCTTCAATTTCCCCCTCTTGCTCACCATGACCATGTACTCTATTCTAGTGATTATATCATCCTTTTAAAGTTTAATTCACCTACCTGTTCCCACCTGCTCGCTGTCTTCTCTGAGTATTGGGGCTTGAGATGTTGGGCCTGGGCCAGAATATGGGGTCTCAGAAATGGAGGGTTTCAAGAATGAGTGTAAGCAGCCCGTGGGTTTTGGATAGATGTAGAGCTGTGATTTTGGAAGCAGCATTGGGGGAGATACCAAATCTAAATCTAAAAAATGTTCTAAAAGTTACAAATCAAAAAGTATTTGTAAACACAAAGAAATTTTAAAAAAAAGGAATATAATTTTTTTTTTATTTCAGCATATTATGGGGGTACAGATTTTAAAGTTTCAATAAATGCCCTTCCCCCCCTGCCCCCACAAGTCTGAGTTTCCAGCATGACCATCCCCCAGATGGTGCACATCTCACTCATTATGTATGTATATACCCGCCCCCAGGAATATAATTTTAACAGACACAAACCAAGGAACCCCCCAGGGAGACAAGTAGGTGAATGGTTCAGGCTACATTTCTGCAGTGACCAAAGGATAACCACACTATGCTTCAGTGAATCGTCATGGACTTACAGACACCCAGAGAAAGCAGCTCAAGACAGCTACTGGGAGTGGACAGTCTCCTGCTTTGGCTCTTTTTGCTCTTTCTGTCCCCAAACCTATCACCATATGCTTTTATTTTCTCATTCCATTCTTATTTTCTGATAACTCTCAGGATTCTCCATATCACCTCCTGCTGCATAACTCCCTAATCTATATCTCTAATAGGGCCCTCTCGTGAATGATCCAGCTGTCTGCTGGACATCTTTCTATGCATGTCAAACCTACCTTTCAGATTCACTAAACATCTTCATGTGGATGTCTTATCTACACTTCATATTCACTGCATTTAAATTAAATATTCCTTCTCAAACCTGTTCCACCTTGAGTATTTAACATTTCTGAATTCCAGGTTCAAATCCACTAGGTTGGTAGTCCTCAGACTTTAGGTTACTCAGACTAATACAATTTTCAAAATTAATTTGGAAATCAATACAGGGTTGATGGCTTCTTATTTTACTAACAATATTAAAACAAACACTCAAAGCAAGTGAAACTGTAACATTTACTTACATAAATTAATATGATATTTTATGAAAAAAGTAGAAAAGGTTACAGTCTCAGAAAAGAGATAATTCTCATAAAAACACAGTTAAAAGATTTACACTAATGTATGTATACACACACATTTTTTACATTATAAAACAGAATTTTTTTATGCAGCTATCTTTACAAACTACTTATCTAAATTTTCTTTCATTCTTCCCTCTCATATATAACTGATCAATTCTATATCCACAAAAACTTTTTTATACACTCATTTTAGTTTGCTTATCTTTTATGTGGAGTTACAATTTTTGGTTGACCAGACATCTTACCAAGCAGGCTGTTAGCTCCTTGAAGAAATGAAAGTGGAATCAGGGGATAAGAGAAGAGGCTCTTGTGTTAGCCCAGAGGAAGCCCAGTGAATGTGTGAATTCAGTTTGCAGGAGTGAAAACAGTAGGATGGCAGAGATGCTAAAGACAGTTGAAAAGGTAAAATTGAACAGTGGTCAGTGGAAGATGGCATGTTTTAATTATTTTTTCAAATGGATCAAGTATAATTTAATCCCTTTATAGATTTTTAATTAAAATACATAATGAATACTCAAATATATTTTATAATTGTAGTTTTGCAGTGTTTCACAGTTACCATTCTAATCTTTTAACTTCCCTGAATCTGATCAACGTGTACTGGAAAAAAAAAAAAAATTAGCAATCATTTTACTTAGCTTCCACTTAACTCATGAAAGGAGAGAAACAGACCTTTAGGTATAATGAAAAAAAATGCATGTGCTTTAAAAAATGCATATTAAGAATGATAGTTTTCGAAATATAAAAAATTCATACCCTCTAAGAATTTTGGATTTGGATGAAGGATTCAAACTTGTCAAACTAAGTGCTGAATTATATTTTAAAACAGAGTAGAGATAGAAGGTAGGTAAAAAAACTCTGTCAAATAAAATCAACATTTCCACCTTCCTGCCAGGTGTTAGATGCAAAGTTTCTGACAGTGATAAGGCTAAAAAGGCATATATAGAAAAAGTGAGATTTTTCTTTCTAACACTGTCCTTAACTTAATTCTGGCCTCTCTCACCTCTCTTGAAACTGCCTTCACTTTCTCCCCTGTAAAATCCAATGCTCCTATACTGTAGCTATAGTCATCTTTCTAGAATGCAAGTTTAATCCTAATTTCCTCATTTGAAACTAGTCAATAGTTCCTCTTTGCATTCAAGATAAAGGCCAAACTTATTAGCTTGTGATGTTAATTAGAATTTCTTCCAATGGAACAACATTGCTCCTGAATTATGGGCCTTTCCCCTACCCTACCCATTTTGCCTGGCTGAGGCCCACTTGTCCTGCAGGTTTTGCTTCCTCTTTCTATTCTGGGAGTTTGTGACATGGCCTTCCTGGTGTGTGCTTTGATTGAAGTCTGCTAACCGGTCTGTCTCTACACAAGCCAGGGAACATGCTTATTTATTTCTGTAGTCTCAATAAAGAATGTATTCATCTATTAAATAGAAAAAATATACAGAATGAGATAATTCCTTTTAAACGAATTTAAAGGAGTTAAGGAAACTAATAGGGTTGTTATATGGTAAGTTCATTAACATAAAAAATATTGCTTTCTTACAAATGTAGCATTTGTTAAGAAAAGTTTCTGTAATGTTTGAAGTGTCTTCATGAAGGAAGGATTATAACACTTTGTCTTATATTTCACATTAGTTCATTTGGGGAAATATATAAGACTAGATAGTGTATTTTAAAACTTGATCTAATAAACACAGTGTGAATTAATGCATGCAATTATTCAACTGGATATTTAGAATTTCTTTGTAATATGCTTTTTGAGAAACATGTGATTATTTAAAAACATTATATTGGGACTTCAGTAATTCCCATAGTTATCTGAAGAGAGCTTCACTTATATTTCATTAGTTAATTTGCTCAATTACCACTTATTGAGTACCAGCTGTTGGGCCCAATACTTGACTTTGGGAGGGCATGAAAATGAATAAATGAAGAGAAGTATAATATAATGGTTATAAATTTGGGCTATCAGTTAAAAAGCAGAAATTAGAAGCTGTTCCAATACTTCTAAACCACATGACCTTCGGCAAGTTACTTCATCACTCCAGGGCATGGTCTTCTCAGGGGGTAAATAAGCAATTAATTAATAAATAAACAATAATAGAGTATGTCCTTCATGTGAGAGAATTTATAGAAATCTCTTAGTACAGAGCCTGCTCTGTATTTGTTGTTTGTATTGCTATTGGTGGTTATTAGACATCATTCTCTTTGGATTGTTAAAATGAGATCAGAAAAAAAAAAAAATTAGAAAATGGGAGATCTGAATAGAAAGCCAAAATAGAGAATCTTAACAGATGAAGATTGAAATAGGCTATTACAGGTAGTTATAAAAGTGTTTTATGTAGCCATTAATGTGTTCATCCATATACATCTGTCTATCCAAGAAGTCATGCATGCATGGATTCATTCATTCATTCAATAATAAATTAAAAACAGTGCTATCTCTTATAGATAGCACTAATCCCTAGGTTTATAAATGTGAATTAAAACATGAAACTTGCAGTGAAGAATTTCATGGTCTAGTAAGAAAATCAGTTGTGTAAATATAAGTCTAATATAGTATAATTGACACAATAATAAAAAATGTAAAGATAGAAAGGTATCACGGAAAAGGTAATGATTGATTCTGTCTAGATGTGGGTCTCAGGATGTGGAATCAGCAAAGGCTTCACAAAAACCAAACTACAAATAAAGAAAGAGGATAAGAAAAATTAGAAGAATACTGAGTAATTAGAATTTCTGGACCTTAAAGAGTTCTACTGGGTAAGATTTTATAGGTTGCTCCCTGCACAAAGGGTACCCAAACAAGGGTTCCAGCTGGCTGAAATCAAGACCCAGGTCCACTCACCAAACAACAGACCTTTTGTTGTGCTTCTATTCAGAGGAAGGAGTGTTTTCCTTGAATTTTCACAAAGGTGCTCTCTGCTTATCCTTAAGCTTGCAGCTGTACAGCAGCTTCATTTTATTTCACCAAAAGGCATAGTCTGGACTAGTGGAGGCTCTGACGTAGAGATTATATAGGGAAAATTGGATCTGCAGTTATACTGGGGCTAGAACATGAGACCACCTAGTCTAGGTTTTAATTTGGAGTACATAATGTGATACCAATTGTTTGCATATAGAAGTGATATGTCAGATCTGGTATTAATGTGGAGAAAAATATTTTTCAATTTATCAACATTTTCCTTCTTAAGTGTCATTATTATATAATACTAAACTTACTCTTTAATTATTATACTGATAATGGATCCAATATGACTTCTCCTTAATTGTTTATAATAGTATAATGTTAGTGGAGTCTAGACATTTTTGAGCTTCGTTTTACCACTTGAATAAGAATTATTGAATATAAAGGATTATTTTGATAGTTACTCAAAGAAAGTAACTGAAAGAGTGACTATACTGAAATAAAAAATTCCTTAAATTTTAAAATTTATTTGCACTTTTTACTTTGTGTATTTCAAATGGATTTATTTATTTAACCAGTGTGCATGTGCATGCATGAGTATGGGTCTGTACATGCACACATATGTCTGGATAAATGGGTAGGTAAAAGAACAGTACTAGAAAAATAAAGAAATTAACCACATCAATCAATCATTTTTTTCCCTCGAATTCAAGGATTACCCTTTTGAAATAATTAGAGAAAAATATATGACACAATACAAAGATTAAATTTACTACAACCAATAAATGCTAAAGTGGTTGAGGAGCAGACATCACTGTTGATTAGAGTTATTGAAAAACATTCATGAAAGAAATGGTCTCTGATTTTTGTCTTCCTGGGAACATAACCTTGTATATTTTCTTGTCAGTCATTGTAATAAAAGCTGCTATTTGTTTAGCATCTATTTTACATTGTAGTTTATTTTTCTTACAATGACCTTGTGTAATAGGTATCATTATCTTTATTTCATAGCTTTTAAAAATAATGGGTATAATGATTAAGAAACCTATTCGAGGTCGATATCTTGTCAGTAAAGAAGCTAGGGTTGAGCACGCATATCTATCTCTTACTATTCCTATACTGCATTGTTTTCCTGGTACTTTTCAACTCTGGATTCTTATTCATTTTGCCAATTAGCCACGGTCCGTGACACTCTACAAACCCCAATACACTCTACAGTCTATGAGTCTTAAAATTTAAAATATAATAATGCATTAGAACTGTGCCTGAGAGTTCCTCTGGAGAAATAAGAAGATTCTGATTACAGGCTATGTGTAACTTAGTTCTAGTTAAACATGTACCTTAACTAAAATGATTAATTGGACAGAGAAGTTCTAAGAATATAAACATGTCACATCTCCTAAATTCCAGAGAAAGAAAATACAACTGACCCTTGAACAGTGTGTGTGTGTGGGGGGTTAGGACGCCAAACCCTGCATAATTGAAAATCTGCATATAACTTTTGACTCCCCAAAAACTTAACTACTAGGAGACTATTGACTAGAAGCCTTACTGATAAAATACAGTCAATTATCACACTGTATGTTATATGTATTGTATACTGTATTGTATGCAATTGTATATAATTGCATATGTATTGTATTACAATGAGGTAAGCTGAGAAAAGAAAATGTTAAGAAAATCATAAGGAAGAAAAAATATATTTACTATTCATTAAGTGGAAATGGATCATCATATAGGTTTTCATCCTCATCATCTTGAGGAGGAGACTGAGGAGGAGGAGGAAGAAGAGAAGGAGTTGGGGGAAGATAAGTTCAAACCCATGTCATTCAAGGTCAAATGTATGCACTGCATTGGGAAATAACTTGCCAGTAGTCAAACATGTGGAGGCTTCCAGGGTGTTTAACAAGAACACACCCATGTGCAGGAAGGGTGCCAAACCCCAACTCCCCGGGGGCAAAATCTCCTGCTCTTGGGACCCTTTCAGTCTTTGTCCAATGTAACTCTTCATCTGGTTGTTGTATTTGTATCCTTTACAATATCCTTTGTAAATAAACTGGTAAATGTGTTTTCCCTGAGTTCTGTAAGTTTCTCTAACAAATTAATCTTGGGAACCCTGGTTTTAGCTGATTGTTCAGAAGCATAGCTAAAATAACCTAGGGCTCGCCATGGGCATCTGCAGTGTGGGGGGCGGGGCAGTCCTCAACCTGTGGCATCTGACACTATCTCCAGGTAGGTAATGTCAGAATTAGACTGACTTAGAGGACATCCAACTGGTGTCCACTGCAGGATTGCTTGCTTGCTTGTGGGGAGAAATTCCCACACATCTTGTGTCGGAAGCATGTTGTGAGAGTATAGTGCAAGAAACTGAGTTTGGTTTTTCTACTCACACACCATTCAGAAGACTAAGCTCTTACTTTGTTCTAATATTAGCATATAAACAGATTTAGTTTCAGGAAAAGTGGAGAGAAAAAGGCAATATGATATCTCATCCTGTTATGTCTTCCCACTGAGAACAAACTTGGAGATAGAACACAGACTAAAGTCTTCTAAATTCTAATCCCAGATCAGAAACTCATTTTCCCTGGAGTAGTCAGGTAGTTCTGAGAAGGAGCTCTTATAAACATGGAACATTTTGTCAAATAAAGTCGATCTATATGGAAATTATAATCACAAAACCTACTGGTGTGATTACATTCTTTTATTAAGAATTCTGTTTTAAATTCACTCTCTCTTAGATGCAACATTAAAAATCCACAGTATTTATTACTAGTTGTAGAAGGGATCAAGTAAATTTACATGTTGCTGCTACAAAAGTACTTGAAGGGGTAGAAATGTAAATATTGAGAAACAAAAAACAAGAGTAATTAGTTGAAGGATAAATATGGAATCAACAAGCAAAGGTAGAAATCCAAATAAAGGAAAGAATTTGTGTAGAGCTTCTTTTTAAATATAAATATGAAATGCGAAGGAAAAGAAGACCCATTTTTTTTCCAGGTAGAATTTTTTCCATGAAAAACAAACAAATACTTATGAGAAAATGCAAAGTATAAGGAAAGAGGAGGCATTGTGACATTAAACATAAAAAAAAGTGTTGGTACACTATAAGAGACGTTAGTAGTCACTGAATACTTAGTTATTTGCAGAATAGTTGGAGTTGAATAGCTATAAACTAGTGTTTATTGGAAGCCAGCATTTGAGGTCAAATTTCAACAACAGCAACAAAAAGTTAATTTTTAAATTATTGGTATAGGTTCAATGTTTCTACTATTTTATATACCCAAATCTGCCTAAATGAATATTCCTAAATAATATTTTTTTTGTTTTCTTCTGCAAACTTTATCATTTTTAAAAATGTGCTGTATTCCTGTAGTAAGCATCCATATTAAGGTGCCTGATATTATTTTGTTTTTTTCATCTGTGAATCTATATTATTCTTTCTAATTTGTCAGTCCCCCTTTGAAACTAACTTGTATGGCCAGAATTATCTTACAACAGATACACAAGATACGCACATAAATATCCAGGAATCATGCTGGATCTAAAGTACACTTCTTAACCTTGTAAGCTCCTAGAGCATAGGTATCTTCAGTTTTGACTTCCTACAGAGTCTTCTAGCTTATTGGTAAAATTTATAAGATATGCAAATTAAGGTTATTAATGAAGTTCTTTAACAGTTACTGTAATTCTACTCTGGTAAATGAATATGGACATATTTTGCATGGAATAGATGAGTATATTTTGAAATAGATATTTATGACATTCTTCAGAACTATCATAAATGTCTTATATTGCTGACCCTCTTTTCTACTGCTTAACATTTTGTATATTTTGTTCTTGTTCAATGGAGGCACAAAAAACATCAGTGGTTGAGGGAACTAGGTATCTCAGGGGATTGGTAATGAGATACAGACCCTTTAACCTCTTGGTCACTAGTTCAAATCTGCCCCAGGTCAAGAGTGACAGAAAGTCATTACTATCTGATGGCGGTTCAATAGGCTATGTGAAACAAATTTGTGATTCAGTACCTAGTGGAGACAAATTCCAGGGACCTGCTACAGAGTGAGTATGAAATGGTATTTGTGATTTTGGCTTGAAAAGAAAGGAAAAGTTTAATTATTACTAAGTATTCCTTCTTTCTATGAGCTGAGCTTCCTTTTGGTGGATTTGCTGATAGAATGGCATGGGAAAGCTAGGTTCATGCCTGTTTTGGTTTGTGATTTGGGGCCAAGAGGTACACATCCCTAGGATTTTTTATATGTCATTGTTGCTAATGAGGTACAATTCAGCATCACTAATATAATTTTCTTTTTTTACTAACATAACTTTTAAAAAATGATTTTAGTCTCAGATGGTGATTAATTCAAGACTGAAAGTTACATCATTAATGTCTCCTGTTTCTTCAATGCCCTTCTGCATCTATTTTTTAAATGTTTCATTTTCCTTTTTAATCATAACATTAATTTCATCTACATTTGGACATATGACTGAACATTTAGGAAGGCCTGTTACTTCTTGTTAATCTTTAACTTGAGAAATAACTTAGTTAGCAAAAGAACAGACAATTGTAAAGACACTTTGAAGATGGGGATTCGAAATTGAGTACAAGCAAGAAGGTCATTGCTAAAAAAGTTAATTGAATTATGTGCATTCATATCAATAAATGAAATCTTTCACCTTTTGCCATTTTTAGGGTTTGAGATTATGTGAGGAGTTTTGTCTTTTTGATATCTTTAATGAACAGTTTATTAAAACCTTCTGATTTGGGGCCCTTTGAAAGGAATTATCTTTCTAAAAAAGAGAACACTATTTATACCTGAAAGATTTATAAGATTGCAGCATTTTCTTAATAATTGCATATTTACTATTTTATTTTATATTAGGGTCAGTGATTTTCAAAATGAACCCATAATGCTGGATTGTAAGAATCTTAAAGCTCTCTCTAATAAGATTTATGATGTGACAATAAAACCTAAAGAATGTTAGTAACTGTGGCTCATTTTAAAGAGTCCTGCTCTGGACAAAGATGAACAGTTGCAAAAAATATGACAGTCAAGGATTTTAGAAAACAAACTTACAAGAACTTTTATATGTTTAAGTCTCTGTTACTTAGAAGACCTTTAGTCCCAACTTTGAATAAAAGACACTTGTTATCATTATCACTGCTTAAAATATCACTTTAATTCCATATCTTCAAAGGCATTCTTTTGCCCTGAAATATACCAGTGATTTCTACAATCTCGAAGAACTATGATTTGAGAATTAGAAATTTAAATTGTACAGGCTTAATATTAGAGTATTTCCGTTACCCTTTGCAGGTTTTGAGGCAGCTTATTCGACCTTACAGTCTCACCAGGAAGCTAATGGGAAAGCCTTGCAGCAATCTTCACAGGAAAGTTTCCAAATGTCAAGTGTCATCTTTCCAGCTGTTAGATGAATGGGTAGCCAAGAGGCATTTATTTGGGTGTGCAGCCCCTGTGAAATCTGGGTGAGGCATGAGAAAAGGCTATAATTTGGTGGTTAGTTTACCAGCATTGGTATAGTTGCAAATCTCCTAGCCAAGCAAAGGATTTCATTTTGTGGTTTAATGATTGACAGCCAACCACAGTGTTCTTGCATTTAAAGAATAAAAATGCCTGGGAAAAAAAAAGGCATCATCAATATGTCATACTAATTTTTGAATCCTCCACTGCTTCAGATAAAAACAATCTTATCAACAGAGCTGCCTTCTTCTTCTCTAAACCCCTTTCCAACTGAGAAGAGGTAAGGCTTTTGAAATGACAACTGTATTATAGATCTTGAGACTTATTGAAAAAGTGTACTTCAGTTTAAGGTATATTGCAAACTCTTTAATTCCTATGTTAAGAGAAAATTGATATAAATCATTGGCCACTGTCAGGTTGAAAAACAATGAATATCAATAAAAAGACAGTTTTAAATCATAATGGATTCAGTTTGAGATGGTGATAGTCTCCAAAAACTAATATTGAAATATGTCATGGCTAAATGCTGTTTCCATGCCAAGTTTTTCCACTTAGTGAGGATTATAGTGTTGAGATGACTTTAGGCCAGTTTCATTGGGAAACTGAGTCTTTAGACTTAACTAGAAATTCATGTGATCTCAGTTTTATCCCTTGCAATGGCAAGTAGTAAAGTCAGATTTGCTTATTGTGATTGAAAAATGAAGTCCATTTCAGTTACTTATAAATAAGCATATAATAAACCCTATAGTACTTGCCATAGAATTTGCCCCTTTAATAGTACATTCAGGTTAATTTGTAAGGTGTTCCTTAGCTAATATTTTTAAATAATTATTATTCATCAGGGATTTGATTTTTTTCTATTAAAAATTCTATTTGTGATAATGTCAACACTTTGCATATGAATAAGGATTAATTTCTTTATAACATCTATATGTGGTAAAAGGAAATCAAAGAAAAATGAGACATGAGGCTATACCTAATGGAGCTATCAAAACAAAACTATCTTCGTTGGTGATAGAGGAAGAAAATACCATGACTAATAAGTAATTTTAATGCCTTTTATTGACTTTGTGTAGGGTTCTAAACTTTTATTAAATGGCAGCATTTGACCTGAGAAGTAATTTAAAATGAAATTGTCTCCATAAAAGCAGAATATTTCCTTACCAATACAGCAGTAGATTGCTATTTCAGGCAGAGATTGCTCAGTATTAGAATAGGCAGAAAAAATAACTGAAAAATTTTATCTGTGCCATAAGGAGCCTAACTTTAGTGTATGTTGATGGAGTATGAAAGAAATTAGCCACTACAGTGACACTTGGTCCAAAAAGGCTATAAGTGTTCTAGATCCCATGCTGAATGTATAGTGCCCTGATGCCTGGAACTGTCTGGGGGCTAATAACAATATCACGGGAAAACAAAATACCCAAAACCTTTAGTTTGCTGGGGAAAATTCAAATGCAAAATAGCCTAACTGGAAATTTTGACCACAACTGTGTTTCTCTACATTCAGTAATTTAGTAAAGTTGAGTCATAAGCAGGTTATAAAGAATCAGATCGAAAAATATCCAGATATAAGTGGTGCAATGGAAGCCTGAAAGTCAAGAGACCCGGCTTCAATTTCTGGATCAATTATTCATTCATTCTGTTTTGGGACCTTTGATAAGTGCCATGTTGCCTTTTTGGTTGTCTAGTGGTGATTTTGAAACAAAACAGTATAATCACAGAGGTGGAATTCCCAGCGTAAGGACTTATTTTTAAAATGTCCAACATATTATCTTAGACTTTACTATTTTCCTCCATAAAAGGGACAAAATTATAATTTTATGTGGTTCTAAAACACAAATAGAATATGTTGAAATTAAGTAATCTTATTTATTGAATACCTATTATGTATTGATTATTTTTAGGAACTTAGCATTCACATTATACTCAAAATTACCTCTAGATTAACAATTTCCCCATTTTAAAAATTATAAAACTATGCTGAATTTGGTTGAGATGGATATGTCCATGAAGATCATTTGATTCAACCACTTTATACCCAAGTTAGGAAGCTGAGGAACAGAGTGAGGATGAGTATCGTATTTTTTTGTAATTCATGTAACCAGTTCTCAAAATTTTGCTCCTCATTTCATTTTAGATAACTTTATATATTGCACAGTCACTATATGCCAGACAAAATCCCAGGGGAAGGTAGCCTTCAAATAGATTTTTTATCATTTTTGTTCTCTGTGGTATCCCCAGTACCTAGAATAGTACTTGCCTCATAGTTTGTGGTTGGCCAATAAAATGCCTGCCATGAGTAGGCATTGAGAGAATATGGTTGAAAAATTTGATATGTTTTGGAAACGTTTTAGATTATGGGCCCGTGAATTTTAGGGAACAGATTTTACAAGTTCACTTGGCTCATTGGTGATAGATACTACCTTAGATTGCTAAAAGATCTGGTATTTAATGGTGGAGTAGAGTTAACATGGACATAGAAAGATGAAAATGAGCATACCGGTGCCTTGTGATTTTTCTCATTTGATCCTCTCAACCATCCTTCACTATAGAAATTGTTATTCCTATTTTAAAGTGACCTCTGAGCAACTACACTGGTTTTCTCCCTGCACTCTATCCTCACCTTAACCTGTTTCAGAGAATTCTCCTAGAAATACAAGGGTTAATAGGTTAACACAAAAGCAAGTATTGGCTGATATGTTGTTGACTTACAATTTTGAGGTTTTTATTCCAAGTCTTAATATTTAACATCACTGCTGTCACTTTCTTAAATGTCAGCTTCTTTCATTTACGTTCATCATTCTCACCTTGATCATACTGACTCCTTTGTGTTACATGGATTTGCTGTCAGGCACCACCCTGTGCTGGTCACCAGGCTTTTCTTACTCTTGTCATTGACATCTTGTCAGCAATGTCACCACCTTTGCCTTCAGGCCTGTCAATATGGCAACTGTTACCTCTTTGATTGACACTTTTGAAAATTTGTCAACATGTTATTTATTATTTTGGGGCGATCTCTGTCTAACTTAAAGCCATTTCTTAAAATTAATTCACTATTTTATTCTTTGAACATATCTACTGGGTTGTATGAAATAGAGGCTGTAATAGTCTACATGCCATTATCTTAAAAGATGATATAACAGTTATAATTTAAAATAAATCAAGTATTACTATAGTTCAGTTGATAAGAAATTGAACCATTCATTCATCTGAACTATAGAGTGAATATACCAAAAATCTGTTAATATGTGAATTACTTTTCTGCTTACCTCTTTCTGATACATGCTCAAATGTTACTTTATTAAAGAAGCCTTGAATGGCCACCCAGAGTAGAAACCATCCTTGCCTCCTAACTCACATAGTCTGCACTCTATTTCTGAGGAGAAGACACTTAAACACACATACATGTACATAAAACCATGCACACATGTACACTCATCTCTCTTTTTTGTCTGTCTCCTTCCTTCCTCTACTATTGCACTATAATGTAAGATTCATGAGACTAGAAAATGTACTTTGTGAGCTATATCAGAAAGATGGGTGGAATAAGAGGTCCCCAGCACCAGTCCACTCCAGGAGTACTGATTTAGCAATTATCCATAGGCAAGAATGGAACCTGGGATGAGATTATAGGATCCTAATGGAGGACAAGAACTGAGAAAACCTACATTGTAGAGGGTAAGAGGAAAAGTTTCACTTTCTAAACATTACCCATCCCCCAAGCTGACACAGGGCTGTGCCAAGAAAGAGCACCTCAGGCCATGATTTCTTCATTGAGGGAAAGAGAGACCAAAACAGATATCCAGCTTTCCCAGCATTTGGGGGCACTGCCTAAGAGGCCCACTTCTGCATAACCTCCTAGAGTTGGCAAGACTAGACTCCTGGGGACAAGTAGGAACAAAGAAGGGTCCAGGAGCTCACAGTGACTGACATACAGACTTTGGCTATAGCCCCACACCCACACCGGTTGCCTTTCCCAACTAGGGCACTCACAAGTCTCCCCACCAGAAAGAGGAATCCACTCAATGAAATCCTCCCAAGTGCAGAGCCCAGCCTGGAGGCCCATCCATTCAGGGAAGCTAGTTAGCAGCTGCACCCAACCACAGAGTCAAGCTAGGACCCCTGCTTGACAATGGAGCCCCATCCCCAGCCAGTCCCATTCAAATATGGAGCCCTCCCATACTCACCCCAAACTCACATCAGCAGGAGGATCTTCCAGATTGTAGACCCTGGCCCCAGGCCCACCCACAGATGCTACAAGCTGGCTTTCCCAGGATCCAAGGCTGGCTGAATAGTGAAGAAGATCTTTCCCTGTCAAAGCCAACCCATAAAGATTAAAAGTGGTGACCACTTCCCCAAATGGTTAGACAGCAAAGCAAGCACACAAGGATAACAAACAATCAGGGAAACATGACACCATCAAAAGAAACCAACAAAGCTCCAGCAATTGACCCTGAGGAAATGGAGATCTACAAAATTACTGATAAAGAATTCAGAATAATAATCTTAGAGTAGCTCATGAACTACAAGGGAACACACATAGACTTCTAAGTGATATCAGGAAAAACAATACATGAACAAAATGAACAACAAAGAAGCAAACAACGTAAAAAAAAAAACCTCAAAAATCTTAGAGATGAAGAGTATCATGACAATTGAAAAATGCAATACAGAACTTCAATAGTAGACTCAAGCAAAAGAAAGAATTTGTAAATTTAAAGATAGGTCATTTGAAATTATCAACTAAAAATAGCAGAATAAAAAAGAATAGACAAGAGTGAAGAAAGCCTATGGGCTTATAGAATGCACATATTGTTTCACATCAAGTGAAACAATATATGCATTATGGGCATTTCAGAATAAGAGAGAGAAAAAATAGCAGAAAGCCCATTTACAGAAATAATGGCTGAAAACTTCCCAAATTTGTGGAAGGAAATATATATATATATATGTGTGTATATATATATATATATATATATATATAATCATGAACCCCAAAGGTACCCAAATAGAATGAATCCAAAGAGATCTACACTGACAAATTATAATCAAACTGTCAGAAAGCAAAAACAATGAGAGAATTCTGAAAAGAGTGAGAGAAAAGTGACTTGTCACAAAAGATTAACTCCCATAAGATGATCAGCAGAATTCTCAGAAGAAACTTTTCAAGCCAAAAGAGTGGGAATATATATATACTGTGAATATTATATATATATATATATATATATATATATATATATATATACATATATATATATAAAACTAGACCTACCTAACAAGAAGTACTAAAGGGAGTTCTTCAAATTGAAACAAATAATTGTTAAATGACAACACAAAACTGTATGAACAAATCTTTCTGGTAAAAGTATATTCAAACATAGAATATTATAATACTATAACAGTCATGCATAAATCACCTTTAACTCTAGTATAAAATCAAAAGACAAAGTGTTTAGAATAACTATAACAACAAATATATGTTAATGAATACACAATATAAAAATAAATAAACTCTGACATAAATAACAGTGTGGGGATGTAAAAGTACAGAGCTTTCTGTGTAATTGAAGTTAATTTCTTATCAGCTTCAAGTAAGCTTAAATAACAATAAGAGTTTTGATTCAAGCCTTTGGTACACAGACATACACCTTATAGTAGATACAAAAAGGAAGAGATAAAAGAATCATAGAATATCATCAAAAAATCATCAAATCACAAAGAAAGACAGCAAAAGAAGAAGAGAGTAACAAGACAACAAAACATGCAGAAGAAAATTAACAAAATGGCAATAGTACATCATTACCTATCAATGATTACATGTAGATGGATTAAATCCACCAGTCAAAAGACATAGGGTAGCTGACTGGATTGAAAATACAAGATTCAATATTATGCCACCTACAAGACACTTACCTTAAATTTAAAGACACACCTGGGCTGAAAGTGAAGAGAAAATATAGTTCATATGAATAATCACCGGAAGGGAGCAGGAGTGCTCCCTTTAAGTCAAAAACTGTCACAAGAGACAAAGAAAGTCATCACATAATGATGGGGTCACTTCATCACATAATGAAGGGGCCACTTCAACAAGAAGATATAACAATTATAAATATATATGCACCTAAAATGAAAGCAACTAAATATATAAAACAAATATTAACAAATCTGAAGGATGAGATATGCAGCAATAAAATAATAGTAGACTTCAATACTCCACTTTCAAGAACAGGTAGATCATACAGACAACAAATTAATAAGGAGATAGTAGATTTCTCATCAGAAATCCCACTACATTTAGCAGAATAAATATTTGTATGTCAGTAGAACAGCACTATAGATCAAATAAGCCTAACAAACATATATTGAACATTCACCAAATAGCACTAGAATAAACATTCTATTCTAGAATACTCTAGAATAGATCACAGGCTCGGTCACAAAAAATTTTTTAAATTCATTGTAATAAAACTGAAACCGTTCTAAGTATCTTTTCCAACCAAATGGAATAAAAACAAATTAAATTAGTAACAAAATAAAATCATGAAAATTCACAAATGTATGAAAATTAAACAACACACTCTTAAACAACCATTGGGTCAAAGAAGAAATTGAAAGGAAAAGTAGAAAATGCCTCAGGGTAAACAAGAACAAAAACACAAAATACCAAAATTTATGCAAAAACAATACTAAGAGGAAATTTTGTGTCAATAAATGTGTACATTAAAAAAGAAGAAAGGTCTCAAATAAACAACCTTACTTTACACATCACAGAACTAGAAAAAGAAAAAAAAACCTAAGATCATAGTTAACAGAAGGAAGGAACTAATAAAGATAAGAACAAAATAAATAAAATAGAGAATATAAATATAACAGAAAAAATCTACAAAACTGAGAGTTGTTTTTTGAAAAGATAAACAAAATTGACAATTCCTTGGCTAGACTAAGAAAGAGAAGCCTCAAATAAATGAAATTGATAATGAAAAAGGAGACAATGCAACCACAAAAAATAAAAACAAAAAGGTCTGCTTTGTCAAAAATCAGATGGCAATATGAATGTGGTTTTATATCTGTGTTTTCTTTTCGGATCCATTGGTCTATTTCTCTGCTCTTGTGCCAGTAACATACTGTTTTGGATACTATAGCCTTGTAGTTTAGCCTGAAGTCTGCTAAATTGATGTCTCCCAATATGTTCTTTTTGCTTAAGGTTACGTTGGCTATATGGGGTCTTCTCTGGTTCCATACAAAGAGTAGAATTATTTTTTCTAAATCTGCAAAAAATTATGTTGGTATTTTAACAGGATTGCATTGAATCTGTAGATCACTTTGGGTAGTACAGACATTTTAACAATGTTGATTCTGCCAATCCATGGGCATGGTGTGTTTTTCTATCTTTTTGTGTCCTCTGCTATTTCCTTCCTCAGTGTTTCAGAGTAAATTCACACCTAATGGGTACAATGCACACTATCTGGGGGATGGGCACAGTTATAACTTTGATTCAAGCAGTACAAAACCAATTTATGTAACCAAAACATCTGCACCCCATAATATTCTGAAATAAAAAAATAAAGAAGATCACAAGGGATTATTATGAATAATTTTATGTCAACAAATTTGACAACTTGGAAGAAATAGACAAATTCCTTAAAAATACGACCTATCAACTGAATCAAGAAGAAAGCCTGAACAGAAGAATAACAAATAAGATTGAATCAGTAATTAAAAACCTCCCATAAAAGCAAAATTCAGAACCAGAAGGCTTCACAGGTGAATTTTAGCAAACTTTCAAATCAGAATTAATATCCTTCCTTCTTAAACTTTTCTCAAAAATAGAAGAAGAGTGAGCACCCTCATACTAATTTTATGAGGCCAGCATCACCCTGCTAACAAAGCCAGACAAAGACACCACAAGCAAGGGAAATTTCAGGTCAGTCTCTCTGATAAATATGGATGCAAAAATTCTCAAAACATATTGCCAAACCAAATTCAACAGTACATTAAAAAAGGATCATACATCATAACCTATAAATGCCCATAAAGTGAGATTTATTCCTGGGATGCAAGGATGTTTCAACTTATATTAATCATTAAATGGGATACACCACATTAGCAGAATGAAAGGCAAAAACTATACAGTCATCTCAATAGATGCAGAAAAAGAATTTCACAAAATTCAACTCCCTTTAGTAATAAAAACACTTGACAAATTAGGTATATAAGGAACTTACCTCAACACAATAAAGGTCATATATGAAAAGCTCACAGTTAACATTACACTCAACAGTGAAAAATTGAAAGATTTTCTTCTAAGATTTGTAACACTGCAGGTATGCCCATTCTCACCAGCCTTATTCAGCATAATAAAGGAATTGCTAGCCAGAGTAATTAGGCAAGAAGAAGAAATAAGAGGCATCCAAATCAGAAAGCAAGAGGAAAAATTAACTCTGTTTGCAGAAGGCATGATCTTATATGTAGAAAATGCTAACGACTCCACAAAAAACAGTTTAACTGATAAACAAATTCAGTAAAGTTGCAAGGTTCAAATCAACATTCAAAAATACATTGTGTTTCTATAAACCAACAACACACTATCCAAAAAGAAAATTAAAAAAAAAATTACATTTACAATAACTACAAAAAGAATAAAATACTTAGGAATAAACCTAACCAAGGAGGTGGGAGACTTGTAAATTAAAAATTATAAGGCAGTAATGAAAGGAATTAAAGCAGATACATATGAATGGAAAGACGTCTCTTGTTCATAGATCAGAATTAATGTTAAAATGTCCATTCTACCCAAAGCAATGAACAGATTCAATGCAATCCCTATCAAAATCCTAAAGATGCTTTTTATAGAAATAGAAAAAATAATCCTAAAACTTATATGAATCCACAAAGACCCAAATAACTAAGGCAATTTTGAGCAAGAAGAACAAAGCTAGAAACATTATTCTTTCTTATTTCAAAATAATTACAAAGCAACAGTAATCAAAATAGTATAGTACTGGCATAAAACATACACATATACCAATGGAACAGAATTGCTCATATCATACACAGTCATCCCATATATAGTCATCTGATCTTCAGCAAAGGTGTTAAGCATACATGATGGTGAAAGAATTGTCTCTTCAGTAAATGATGTTGGGAAAATTGGGTATCCACATTCAAAAGAATGAATTCGGAGCCTTATCTTTCAACATAGACAAAAATTAACTCAAAATGAATTAATGAATAAACCAAAAGGCCAAAAATTGTAAAACTCACAGAGGGAAATCTCGTAAAAGCTTCATAACATTGGTTTGGCAATGATTTCATTGATATGACACCAAAAACACTGTCAGTGAAAGTAAAACTAGGTAAGTAGGACTATATCAAACTAAAAACCTTCTGCATAGTAAAGGAAACAATAGAATGAAAAGGCAGCCTTCAGAATGGTAAAAAAAAAAGAAAAAAATTTACAAACCATAAATTTAGCAAGGGGTTAATTTCTAAACAACATAAGAAACTCCTTAAATCCAATAGCAAAAAAAATAAATAACCTTATTTAAAAATGAGCAAATTATTTGAATAGACATTTCATAATAAAAGACATACAAATGGCCAACGGATATATGAAACGATGCTTGGCATCGCTAATTATCAGGGAAATGCAAATCGAAACCACAATGAGATAGATATCACCTCACACTTGTTAGGATAATTGTTATCAAACAAAAACCAAAAGATAAGTTTGGTAAGGTTATGGAGAAATTGAAACTCTTTCACACTGTTAGTGGTAATGTAAAATAGTATAGTTATTAATATTAATACTATAAAAAAACTATATGGATGCTCCTCAAAAATGTAAAATAGAATTCTTCATATGATCCAATAATTCCACTTCTGGGTACACAAGTTCTGTCCAGACAGTATCCACCCGTTGTTAATAAAACTAGAACAATTTGCACAACATTGATGTAAACTGGCAGCCAAGGAGGGTAGACTGGAATGTGCATGCCTGAACAATGACGACTGCACAGTATAGTCAGTGGGGTGCTAGATGCCATGGAGTGAGCATGTGCACTGTGTGGCCATCACATTCAAATTGATTGAGTCAGATGATTCAGAAGGCTTTCGGGGACAATGCAATGAGTGCAGCACAAATAAAGTGTGGCACAAATGCTTCAAAGATGGTCGAGAATCTGTTGAAAGTAATCCACGTTCTGGAAGGCCTGCAACAAGCAGAATACTTGAGAATATTGAATGCGTACAGGTTAGCTTAAGAGATGCTAGGAGAACTGTGTGAGGTCCCAAGGTGCCTACTTTGAAGGGAATGAGGGATCATTTTTCTGTGTACAGCGTTTCTTGCATCTTGTATCTTCTTCAATAAATGTCTCTATTTTTCACATTACATGGATAGATACTTTCCAGACAGACCTTGAATATCTAAAAGAATTGAAATCTATATCTCAAATAGATATCTGCACTCCCATGTTCATTGCAACATTATTCCCAACATCCAAATTATGGAAATAACCTAAATGTCCCTTGATGGATGAATGGATAAAAAAATTGTAGTATATACATGCTTCAAAAAAGAAGGAAATCCTGTCATTTGTGACAACATGGATGGACCTGGAAGGCATTATTATAAGTTAAATACAGTCAAAGGGGAACACATACTGGATGATTTCTTCTATATAGGGCATCTGGTCAGATGTATGGAAATAAACAACAGAATGATAGTTACCAGGGGATGAGGTAGGGGGATGTGAGGGAGTATTGGTTATAATGTTACAGTTATAAAAATTAGTAAGTTCCAAAGTGCTGCTGTATAACATCACAATATGGTATTGTGTACTTAAAAATTTAAGAAGGTGGCTTTCATGTTAAGTGTTCTTACCACAAAAAAGAAATAACAAAGGAAAGAAAGAGAGAAAGAGAAAGAAAGAGAGAGAGAAATAAAGAAAGAAAGAGAAAGAAAGAAAGAAAGAAAGAAAGAAAGAAAGAAAGAAAGAAAGAAAGAAAGAAAGAAAGAAAAGAGAGAAAGCAAAAGGAAGGAAGAGAGGAGGGAAAAAGGGAGAAGAGAGGGGAGGAAGGAAGGAAGGAAACATAAATACCAACGGTACACAAAGAAACTTTTGGAGGAGATGGATATGTTTATTACCAGGATTGTAGTGATGGTAACATGAGTGCATACATGTGTCCAAACTCGCCAAATTGTATACATTAGTTACGGTTTTTGCATATCAATTATACTTCAATTGGCCTGTGGAAGAAAGACAGGTACAATAATACTGCTCTCACTATATTAATATGCAAATAACTAATAAAATAATGTTTTAGTAAAGCAGTTTTTGAACATTTAATAAAATAGGACACTTATTTTTAAAAACAAAGAAAATGTACTCTGTTTACTGCTATGTTTCTAACACCTGGACAACACATGCTATATAATAGGCATTTGACAAATATTGTAGAAAAATTGAGTATGCCAAGGAGATATTTTAGATCATGGGACACATGAGGTTTAGGAAGCACATTTTACAAGTTTACTTGGCTCATCGATGTTACTACCTTAGGTTCCTGAAAGAGCTGGTACTTGGCAATGGGATAAGAGTTTACATGAAAATATTCATAGAAGGATGAAAAACTAGCATGCTGAGAAGAGAGAACTGCACGTGCAAACACCCAAGGAAAGACAGTTTGGTGGAAGTCACATGTGACTATGATATGTATATTTACAGAGAGTGGCATGAGGGAGGGTTGGATCTATAGATAGGACCAGATCACAAAAGGTCATGTAGACTTTAACAAAAAGTTAGAATATTAACAAAATCAGATGAGAAACTAATGAAAAGTTTTGATCAAGGACATGACACAATAAATTTGTGTTCCTAAAAGGCTACTCTGGTGCAAAGTAAAGGAGTGGATGTAAGAGGCAAGGAAAATGGGGAAACCAGGAATAAATAGTCCTAGTAAGAGATAATAGTGGTGATGAGAATGGAGACAAAAATCATCAGATTCTAGTAGAATAGAAATGGGAATTGAGAGGGAAGAGATATAAAAAATAATACATTAAGCAGATTTTTGGCTTAAGGGTGGATGGATAGCAGTGTCATAAAATAAATGGTGAAAACTAGGGGAGGAATAGCTTTATTTGTTGTTGTTTAAAGGGGAGGAATGTTATCCCAATTGGGTGGTACTACCACAAGTTCCAAAGAGGTGGTGATTGGGGGTGGAGAAAGAGTTTAGGTGGAGAAAGATCACATAGGTTTGAGTAAATATTATTTAATCTTCAGATTCCAGAGTGCTGATCGTTACACCCTGGGGCCAGTTAAATTCATTTAATTTTCTAGCCTTATTCTATGCTCAGGTTTCAAGTATTTTATGAAGAATGTTAATATAGTCCTTTAAAGAAATGTATAAAATGGAATCATGATTTTGTCAAAACTTTCCTGAAACCTCATATTTTTCTAAAATTTTCATCACTAATGAAAATGGAGAAATGAAATCTGATTTTATGTTATACTTGTAATTGCTAGATCTAGTCTTTTCCATCACAGAAGTAGTTATCCAAATTAATGTCTACCTTGTAAGTTTTTTTTTTTTTTTTTCACAATAGATAGTTCTTCAAAGGGCAAAGTAGCTGAAGTTAATTAGTGCATTAATCCAGCCTACGAATTAATCTAGTAGCTACACAATGTTGTTTATTCTTTGCCTTAAAATAATCTCAGAATGAATAGTTCTAGAGCAGCTGTATCCCAAGATAGAGTCCACTGTAGTTATGTTACTATGAAATATAGATAAAATGAGTAAGTGAACGCTGTTTAATGGTTTTAAATTGGGCGGAACATAGTGATGGTGTTTTTCTCTCTTCCTATCAAATATAACACTACCAATAATTTTGATTTTAGTAGTACTTTTTTATTTCTTTCTTTATTTTTTTGAATTTCATTATAGGAAAGCAAATTAGGAAAAAAATGCAACTGAGATACATAATTATGATGTGAGTTGTTTTTTCCCAACATCATAGCCATTTTACATGCAAATGTCTCTGCTATAATCCCATGACCTTACCAGGAATAACAGAAGGAACCAGAAGTAAATATTAATAATTTAATAATAAAATTAGTATAGCTTATGTTGTATTTATTTTATTTCTATTATCAAATTAAAGACATTATGATTGATTGTCTTAATGATACTTGCATGGTATATGCTTTTAATTTTTGATAAGGTTTTTTAGTGTGTGTATGTGTTCTGTGTGTGTGTTCTGTCAAGCCATCATGAGTAACTTTCAAGTTAGTTTCCAGTTTTAAGGACATTAATATTTAGAAAAATAACATTTTTTAAGGTAGGGCTACTTGATATAATATAGTAAGTGTAAGCTTTGAATTCAGGTCTTGCTGTACCATTTATTAACTGTGTACCTTTTTACAAACTGTTTACTTTCTTTGAGGCTCACTTTCTTCATCTTCAATAGGCGAATAAGATTTAAAAAGAGAATAAGTATGAAACACCTATCACTCAGTGTGCCATAAGTATTAGTTGTTCATGGACAAGTATCTTACTGATTTTGAGAACAAATGTGTCATATTTTTACACTAGGCCTTGACATTTGAGCAATGTGTTGCTGCTTGTCAGAGCTGATACTTTATTAGCGGGGGCAGGGGGGAGGGGCGTCTCATGTGAGCATGTTTTAGGGTATGTGTGCAACCTAAACAATACTTTGTTTTCTTGAACAGACCTTTAGTGGCCACTTAATTGAATAAAGTAGACATCTAATACAATCTTGGTCAAACCTGAATCTCTTTGAGATTTAGAAATTAGGAGGTGAATTCATTATTGCTAGAGAAGTTATTCTCAGCCTTGGATACACTGTGCAATCCCTTCAAGGTACTTTTTTTTTTTAATTTCTTTTTTTTTTCTTTTTTTTTTTTTTAATTTCAGCATATTATGGAGGTACAGATTTTAAGGTTTCAAGGGTACTTTTAAGAATACTAATGTTTGAGTGCCACCCTGAGGGATTCTTTTTTTTTTTTTTGAGACAGAGTCTCACTTTATTGCCCAGGCTAGAGTGAGTGCCATGGCGTCAGCCTAGCTCACAGCAACCTCAAACTCCTGGGCTCAAGCAATCCTGCTGCCTCAGCCTCCCAAGCAACTGGGACTACAGGCATGCGCCACCATGCCCGGCTAATTTTTTTTTTCTATATATATTAGTTGGCCAATTAATTTCTTTCCGTTTATAGTAGAGATGGGGTCTTGCTCTTGCTCAGGCTGGTCTCCAACTCCTGAGCTCAAATGATCTGCCCGCCTAGGCCTCCCAGAGAGCTAGGATTACAGGCGTGAGCCACCGCGCCCGGCCCTGAGGGATTCTGATATAATTAGAATGGGATATGTCTGGTCTGGACATCAGAATTTTTAAAACTCCTATGTGTTTCTGATATGTAAAGTTAGAAATGACTGGGTTAGACCTATAAAATCATAATCATTCTGGATAAAGAAGTAGAAGTCACTTGGTGGAGAGAGAAAAATAAAGTAGATGTACATAGAGAAGAAGAGAGAGTCAAGGATCCCATGGCTTTTGTTGAGACTCTCCAGCCCTTCCTGGAGGCACAGCTGCATTCCTGCTTGAGTTTCAGGAGATACTCCTGTATCCTCATGATAACCATCTGAGGCTAGTTTCTGTCACTTGCCACCAAAAGAGTCCATTCTAAGCTGGAAGTCAAAAGTAAGGGAGGGTAGAAAAATACTTTATTTTAGGCAAGACTCTGGCAAAATTGTAAGATTGGTGAAATATATGTCATACCCTGTGACTGACTTATAGAATGTATATAGTTACATAGTAACTTAATTACCCAGAGTAGTTACTTACCATTCCCACTAGATGGCTCTTTGGAGAGTCTTTCTTAAATTCAGCAGTCTTCCAGAGGTAAGAGTTGAATGTTACTATGTTAGAATCATAGAATAATGGACTTTTATATATTTGGGATAAAGTTAATCATTATTTCATCTAAATAATTTCATATAGCTGTATGTCACCTTACTGAGAACTGATATGAAAAAGAGTCTAAGTACCCAAGGACACTAGTCTAATACATTCAATAAATATTTTGAGCATCCTTCTGTAAGTCTTATGCTAGGTGCTGAAATTAAATCAAACAGGAAACATATCTAGGTAAGCAAACAAGTACAGAGTCTGATAAGGGAACAACTTTGCTTGTGGGGAACCAAGGAAGTTTCTTAGTAGAGATGACAACAGGACTGAGTCTTGAAAACTTAGTTGGAATTTTCAAAGTATTAAAACCAGGCAGGAAAGAACATTCTAGGCAAAAAAAAAAAAAAAAGTCAAAATATGCATAGATGAATTAATGATATTATTTTATTTAAGGAGTTATAAACAGTTCAATAAGCTGAAGCAAAAGATATTGTAAGAGAGTAGTGGGAGATGAGATTAGAAAGGGTGGAGCAGAGGAAGATCCAGATCATAGTTGAGATTATATAGTACTTAGGAGTTTATGCTTTATTCTCTGTGTACAGTAAAGAACCTTGAAGGCATTTACAGATGGAAATGAAATGAACAAGAAATAAATATAACCCATATAAATTTGGTACCTCTCACAGTATATGCTTGATATGGAGTTAACTTTTGGAAATTGTAATTGTAAGTGACTAAAATCTTTTTTTTTTTTAATTTTTTTTTCTTTTTTTTTTTTAATTTCAGCATATTATGGGGGTACAGATTTTAAAGTTTCAATAAATGCCCTTTCCCCCCCTCCCCCCACAAGTCTGAGTTTCCAGCATGACCATCCCCCAGATGGTGCACATCTCACTCATTATGTATGTATATACCCGCCCCCCTCCCCCCTCCCCCCTGCCCAACACCCTATTACTGTAGTACCTATGTGTCCACTTAGGTGCTGCTCCGTTAATACCAGTTTGCTGGTGAGTATATGTGGTGCTTGTTTTTCCATTCTTGGGATACTTCACTTAGTAGTATGGGTTCCAGCTCTAACCAGG
>VSMD01052209.1:0-25939 GCA_008750895.1 Mirza zaza
TGAGACAGAGTCTTGCTTTGTTGCCCAGGCTAGAGTGAGTGCCGTGGCGTCAGCCTAGCTCACAGCAACCTCAGACTCCTGGGCTCAAGCGATCCTCCTGCCTCAGCCTCCCGAGTAGCTGGGACTACAGGCATGTGCCACCATGCCCGGCTAATTTATATATATATTAGTTGGCCAATTAATTTCTTTCTATTTTTATATATTTTTATAGTAGAGACAGGGTCTCGCTCAGGCTGGTTTTGAACTCCTGACCTTGAGCAATCCTCCCGCCTCGGCCTCCCAGAGTGCTAGGATTACAGGCGTTGAGCCACCGCGGCTGGCCTAGCAGTCTCTCTTGTACACGTATATTTTAAGTCACTTTTTGCTCCCCATTTCAGGTGGGCCTTAGGAGACCATCGTGTGTGCTAGTTGGGTACTCTGAAACAATTTGTTAGTCCATAGTATGTAAACATTTGTTGTGTTTGCATTAATTAAATTCAAGCAATTCTGTTCTTTCACACACCAACCCTCCCCACTCAGGTCTGTGGCCTGTTAGGAACTGGGCCTCACAGCAGGATGTGAGGGTGTTAAGGGAGGGAAGCTTCATCTGTTTTTACAACCACTCCCATACTGTATTTACAGCTGCTTCCCATCACTGCCTGAGCTCCGCCTCCTGTCAGATCAGTGGGGACATTAGATTCTCATAGGAGCGAGAACCCTACTGTAAACTGCACATGGAAGGGGTCTAGGTTGCATGTTCCTTGTGAGAATCTAATGCGTGATGATCTGAGGTGGAACTGAGTCGGTGATGCTAGCGCTGAGGAGCAACTGCAAATACAGATTATCATCAGCAGAGAGGTTTGACTGCATAATAAATGTAATGTGCTTGAATCATCCCGAAACCATCCCCCTTCCCCCTGTCTGTAGAAAAATTGTCTTCCTTGTGACAGACTTTTAGGGATCAAATAAAAAAAGAAAGAAAGAAACAAACAAACAAACAAAAAAGAACAAGAAAAATTGTCTTCCATGAAACCAGTCCCTGGTGCCAAAAAGGTTGTGGGCCACTGTCTTAACAAATCATAGCACCTGGTTGTGACTGCTCTTAGCCTTGGGAGGTTTTGTAGTTGTGTAAATAGCAGAGTGTGCAGGCCTTGAAGAGAGGTTTCACAATCAAGTTCCTCTAATGCAATATCTTTAAGGGAGAAAGTGGTTTACTTTAGATGGAATAAAAAATTTCAAGTATATCCTTTAAAGTCTCTGTCTTCCCAGGGACTGATTTCCCTGGCCACCCTGATTTCCCTTTCACCCTAGGAAGAATTTGGGGCAGTTTTTTACCTTCTGTGCTTTATTCCGGAATTAAGTCTTAGTGCATGGGAGCTGACCATTGTGTGTGTGTGTGTGTGTGTGTGTCTGTCTCTTTCTCTCTCTCTTAGATTGCATGAACTTTTAAGAAAGTGGCACTTTCTTTTCATCTCTGTGTTCCCAGCTATTAGTACAGTGTATGACTCCTATTGGGTTTCTAATGGATGTTTGTTTAATGAAAGAAGGTCTTTTGCAGTGTTTCTCTTGGGCACCCAGAGAGGCAGCTAGCATCCTTTATGCAAAATAGGATTCTGGGCTTGCCTGTCCATCCTTAATGTTCCTGAGGTAAATATGCAGACTCAGCCCCTTGCTACATAACACATAGGCATACACCACATGAATTTTCAAATACCTAAATATTAATCACATGCCAAAACCTATTAACTAATAGCTGGTCTACAAACCATGTGAAGAGATTAGAAGCATATAGGAAAGTATGTGCACACACACAAAACCCTTGCAGAATATAGATTAAAATTTAATCTAATTCTGCTCAGTTTCAACTCTCTTGTCATTTTTATTAGTTTTCACCATAAAAGCTATTTGGGGGACCCACACAACAGTGAAAAAATTTGCCTAGCCACAAAATGTGCCTGGAATTTCTAAATGGTTTAGTACCTTCTTAATAAAGATGGCAATTTGAATCTTTCACTCCTTTTGCTTCTGAAAATTGGAACAAAGTAAAATCATATGTTTTGAGACTAATTGGAAATCAAAGCCCAGAAGCCCATTTGCTTAGTTTTGGAGAGCACGTGTAGGTTGTTGGTTATATTTGGAGACGTATAATTTAAGATACTTTGACTTTGCATAGCATTTGAAAACTTTTATGACATTTGCATATCCAATATTTCATTTGAGCTTCAGAATAGCCCTTTGAGATAAGCATAGCATGGTACTGAAATCAGAACTACGGGACTCAAAGGCACTTGTTTAACTGCCCACCTCACTTGGCAAGTGCCAAAACTGAGACACAATAGAAGTTCAGTGGGTTGGCTCAAGTTGGGACTGCAGGTTTTCCTATGTGAGACATTCATTTTATAAATGTCTAATGATACTCAAAGGCAGAAAATATTATTGAAACCACCTCAGTGCTCAAGGTTGGCAGGCAAGGATTAGAACCTGGAAGTTCCTGCCTTGGGATCTAAACTCCCTCAGTACCTTTTATATACATCAGTTTGACTCTTTCCTATCATTGACTTTACTATAATCTTCTAAATATATACACCTTCTGCAGTCTCCAAAGCAGTTAAACCCCCATCAGCAGACACAAAATTTCTTGGTCTGACAATCTTACTTTTATGTTGCCTTCAGTATTTCAGGTTACCTGAGGTGCCATATTGATTAAGCTACATTCTGAAGAACTAAATATATGTAGAATATCATACAGCTCTCCTCTTGAGTGCAAAACTATAAATTAATGGATCTCTCTTGTTGACATTGTAAAGTAGGCGTGCCTGAAGTACAACTGTAATATTCCTTGCAGGACCGTGTATTTTATTTGTAATGTCTACAAAATGAGCAGTTGTTCAAACGTAAAAGCTGCGGCAGAACACAGATGTTTGCATAAGAGGTAACAGTGGGAGAAGGATGACAGTGAGGACATGGTAATGTGAGAGGCTAGAAAGTGCTGGGGGAAGAAAATAATACGATGGACCAGTGGCAGGCCAACCATTCACTATGGAGATCACAGCAAGGTTTAATCAATATATCCATCCTGAATATGGTTAGAGGGGATATAAACATGTTTTGTTTTGTTTTTCTATTGGTGTTTTGTAGCTCCAAGTGCTGTAGGGGATAACTGAAACTGTGGCAGAAGTATAGAGCCAGGTAATTTGGGAGATTAATTAGGAGTCCTGCACAGCAGAGGGTGTTTGTATGTGCGTGGGGGTAATTCTAATATAAATGGTGCTGAAAGCAGCCCAGGGTGAGCCTAGTTTGAGAAAAGTAGTTACGAGGCTGGGCGCAGTGCTGCCTCACGCCTGTAATCCTAGCACTCTGGGAGGCTGAGGCCCAGGGATTAAGGCGGGGGAATCACTCAAGGTCATGAGTTCGAGACCAGCCTGAGTAAGAGCGAGACCTCGTCTCCACTAAAAATAGAAACTAATTGGCCAACTAAAAATATATAGAAAAAATTAGCCGGGCATGGTGGCACATGCCCGTAGTGCTAGCTACTCAGGAAGCTGAGGCAGAAGGATTGCTTGAGCCCAGGAGTTTGAGGGTGCTATGAGCTAGGCTGATGCCACCGCACTCTACCCAGGTAACAGAGTGAGACACTGTCTCAAAAAAAAAAAAAAAAAAAAAAAAAAAAAAAAAAAAAAAAAAATAATTAAAGTAGGATTTCGACATGCATATATTTTTCCTCCTCCTTTGGCTTCCCCCTTTAAATCTCCCCAGTAGATTGTTCTGCCTTTAAAGTACTCCTTTCTCCACTCTGCTGCAGGTTTCAATAAACAAGATTCTCAGGTCAGTATTTTGAGAGTTGTTGCTTAAATTCATCTAAATTCATTTTGTATGTGGCTCCTCCCAGCTCTTAAATAACAGTTACTAAACTAAACTGCTGTTTGGACTGTGACATTTCATTTCCTTGTAGTAGCCAGCTGTCAGGTCACAAGTAACTTTTCTGAACACCCACAAGAATTTTCTTTGGGCTGTAAAATAAAGCATCTTAGTTATCGTATAAACATTAATTTTTAATGCCTTAATTTGACCAAAAGCATTTTGTTGTTTGTGAAGGGCCTCCCACTTCTTTTGCTGTGGAAAAAATCTGGAGTCTTGAGTCCAAGCTTTTTTTCCTTTCTTTATTCTAAAAGCAATTTTCTCACCTTATTTTTTTTTTCCCCTGAGAAGGGCTGAAAATATTTGACTAAGAACCCTGTGTACCTCTTCTTTTTTTAGTTGCTCTTTTCTTCGTTCATGGGTTAATCCTCCTTAGGTTTTTGAAAAATAGCTCCCTAATTCTGAACACAGTGAAGTGGGAAGGACAGCATCCTTTTGGGTTGTGTAAGCCTTGCCATGTGAGAGGATCAGAATACTTTTAAGATGTAAGGAATTTGAAATAAATTTCTAGGGCAGGGGTACTCAACCAGTAGCACGAAGTATCACCACTTTGGGCATGTCACTTAACTTTGATGAGCCTGTCCCAGTTATATACATGCACAATGAGGACAATAATGGTACCTACCTCAAAGGGTGGTTGTGGGGAGTAAATGAGGTAATGCACAAAATGGGTTTAGAACAGTTCCTGGTTTGCTAGTATCACATTAGTTATCTTCTGCAACCAGCACCACAAAAGCCCAGGCCTATCCCCAGAAGACATTTTGACTTAGTGGGTCTGGAACTGTGGCACCGATATGTGCATTCTAAGAAAGCTCCTGAGGGATTCTGAGAGCCACCTCTAAGTTACAAATTACTGCTATAGGCAGTGATTCTCAAACTTTAATGTCTATCAGAATCACCTGGGGTGGCGGAGGGAGCTTATTGAAAATGAAACTCCAAGCACCCCCTGTAGAACTTGTCTTACTCTATATCTGGTGGTAGGGGCCTAAGAATGTACATTTTATTTTATTTTATTTTTTGAGACAGAGTCTCACTCTGTTGCCCAGGCTAGAGTGCCCTGGCGTCAGCCTAGCTCACAGCAACCTCAAACTCCTGGGCTCAAGAAATCCTTCTGTCTCAGGCTCCCAAGTAACTGGACTATAGGCATGTGCCACCATGCCCAGCTAATTTTTTTCTATATATTTTTAGTTGGCCAAGTAGTTTCTTTCTATTTTTAGTGGAGACGGGGGTCTCACTCTTGCTCAGGCTGGTTTCGAACTCCTGACCTTGATCCATCTTCCCGCCTCGGCCTCCCAGAGTGCTAGGATTACAGACATGACCCACCACGCCCGGCCAACAATGTCCATTTTAACGAGAACCCCAAGCGATTTCTATAAAAGTGGTCTTCAGAGCACCCTTTGGGAAACACTGCTGTAAAGAAATCACATTAGCACCCTTCCTTCTTCACTACCTATATCTGTAGTGATAATCTTTTAAGACTGCCAAGGTACTATTGGAACAGCCATACCACACAGGTAATGCTGCTGACTCATTGCCAGTGGTACAAAAGGCATAAGCTATAAAGTATTGTTCCAATAATAGTAATGAATTAGCACAGATATGTATCCTCTACCTCCTGAACAAAGGCATGTAATTGCAAAGTGGCTGTGTGGGGTATGGTTGTATAGCCAATTCACCATATGGGAAAAGAGCCTTTGACAATAGAAATCATACCTTTGACCCTTGTCAATAGCCTGCCAATAGCCACAAAAAACCTGTAGGAGGAAGGAAGCAGGATTGCTTACAGTTTCTACTAAATATTCGTTATGTGACTGGTACTTAATGAGCCTGGTGGATTTTTTTGTTTTAGTAGCAAAATGTTTTATTTGATTGCTTTGAAATACATTTCCATTCTGTCATACCTGAAAAGAGAAAAATGAGGGCTTTGAGGAATTTTGATTCCTCATTTGTTCTTAGCCCATGCTGCGCAACACCTGGCTCTCTACTCATTGCAGAAATGGAATTTTCCATTTATAGTGATTTTCTAGGTCTCTATAGCATTTTGAAAACTCACTAATCACTAAGTTCTACATCGCTTAATGCCTGCCCCCCTATACCTACAGGCACACCCACACATTTAAGTTTCTCATCTCCACTTCTTGAGCCCTGTTCCTTTTCAGGTCGGTGGTACCACCCCTGAACTTTCTGATGAGTATGTAAGAGGCAGGAGTTTGTGAAGTTATTTATATTCTACTTGCACATTCTTATGTTTCAGGCCATATCTAGGATCAGCCCTTGAGTGGGTTGGTACTAGGAATTGAAAATAGGGGAAGAGCATTCTTGAAAGTCCATCTTGTTGAAACCCCAATAGAAATCTCCAGTTTTAAGCTCACTTCTGGAACTTACAAACCTAAATTATGTTAGATCCAGATAAGTTTTGTTCACTCTCAGATCTTTTAAGTGTTGCAGAAACATTTGTTCAGTGGTTTGTAGAGTTAACTCTTGCTTTTAAAGCATAATCTATTTTAAATAGTATACTAGGCAAAGTTTAATAAACTAAATGAGATTAATGATAGGTTCATGAATACAAGCAAGTTATTGATTTGAACAGATCTCTACTTTTCTTAAGTCCAGTGGAGACTTGCCTTCTAAATATCCCTCACTGTGGCTTCCAGAGATAGCAGAAAACCTTGCTGTCTCAGTGCCTGAATGTTTACTTTGCTGCAACCATATTTCTTGACGTATGCATGCAATTTGAGTTTTAAGAGGGGGAAAATTATGTTCAAGACATGATTTTTATAAATAGAAAAGTAAGGTTATTTAGTTCTTTCATTTTTGTAATGGTGTGAAATATAGCTATCCACTGCCTTTTAGAGGCATTGAGAAAATACTTTGAGATTAGTTTTATATTTTTGTGTCATATAGGCATAACCTCATCTCTCTTTTTTTTTTTTTTTTTGAGATAGAGTCTTGCTCTGTTGCCCAGACTAGAGTGCCGTGGTGTCAGCCTAGCTGACAGCAACCTCAAACTCCTGGACATAAGAAATCCTTCTGCCTCAGCCTCCCGAATAGCTGGGACTACAGGCATTTGCCACCATGCCTGGCTAATTTTTTCTATATATTTTTAGTTGTCCAGCTAATTTCTTTCTAATTTTTTTTTGTTTGTTTTTTTAGTAGAGATGGGGTCTCGCTCTTGTTCAGGCAGGTCTCGAACACATGACCTTGAGCAATCCTGCCTCAGCCTCCCAGAGTGCTAGGATATAATCTCATCTCTTAATATTATTATTATTATTATTTTTTGAGACAGAGTCTCACTTTGTTGCCCAGGCTACAGTGAGTGCTGTGGCATCAGCCTAGCTCACAGCAACCTCAATCTCTTAGGCTTAAGCAATCCTACTGCCTCAGCCTCCCGAGTAGCTGGGACTACAGGCATGCGCCACCATGCCCGGCCAATTTTTTGTATACATATTTTTAGTTGGTCAATTAATTTCTTTCTATGTTTAGTAGAGACGGGGTCTTGCTCAGGCTGGTTTCGAACTCCTGACCTTGAGCAATCTGCGGGCCTCAGCCTCCCAGAGTGCTAGGATTATAGGCGTGAGCTACCATGCCTGGCCTCTTAATATTATTTTATGAAGTATTTTTTCACTTTGTGACATGGAAGGTTTTTAACTAATTATTAGTAAATAATGTTTGTTATGTGTAAAGACTCAAAAGGGACTGATATCATTAGTGAAGACAAACTGTTAGCCTTTACACGAACCAGGATCTAACCTATAGCTTAAAAGATTTGACATTTTTTTTTTTTTTTTTTGAGACAGAGTCTCACTTTATTGCCCAGGCTAGAGTGAGTGCCATGGCATCAGCCTAGCTCATAGCAACCTCAAACTCCTGGGCTCAAGCAATCCTGCTGCCTCAGCCTCCCGAGTAGCTGGGACTACAGGCATGTGCCACCATGCCCGGCTAATTTATATATATATTAGTTGGCCAATTAATTTCTTTCTATTTTTATATATTTTTATAGTAGAGACAGGGTCTCGCTCAGGCTGGTTTCGAACTCCTGACCTTGAGCAATCTGCGGGCCTCAGCCTCCCAGAGTGCTAGGATTATAGGCGTGAGCTACCATGCCTGGCCTCTTAATATTATTTTATGAAGTATTTTTTCACTTTGTGACATGGAAGGTTTTTAACTAATTATTAGTAAATAATGTTTGTTATGTGTAAAGACTCAAAAGGGACTGATATCATTAGTGAAGACAAACTGTTAGCCTTTACACGAACCAGGATCTAACCTATAGCTTAAAAGATTTGACATTTTTTTTTTTTTTTTTTGAGACAGAGTCTCACTTTATTGCCCAGGCTAGAGTGAGTGCCATGGCATCAGCCTAGCTCATAGCAACCTCAAACTCCTGGGCTCAAGCAATCCTGCTGCCTCAGCCTCCCAAGTAGCTGGGACTACAGGCATGTGCCACCATGCCTGGCTAATTTTTTTCTATATATATTAGTTGGTCAATTAATTTCTTTCTATTTATAGTAGAGATGGGGTCTCGCTCTTGCTCAGGCTGGTCTCGAACTCCTGAGCTCAAAGGATCCGCCCACCTCGGCCTCCCAGAGAGCTAGGATTACAGGCGTGAGCCACCGCGCCCGGCCTTGACATTTTTTAAAACTGTACAAAAAAAGAAATAGAAAAATAACAACCTGACACACTATGTGTTGAGAGAGTGAACCACCTGTTTGCCTTAATAAGACCTCCTACTTTGAGACCAGTTATCAAGATTTAGCCTTTGTTTTTAGAATGAAATAAAAGACTAAGTGAAATTTTAACAAGTATTATTTGCTCACTGACACTGATGAAGGCAGCAGGTTTTAATTGAAACAAACTGTTAGCTTTGACAATAGAAAGAAAACCAAACTTGAATTAATATACTAGTTACCCTTTTAGCATGCTATTAGCCTAAGTTGGGTCTTTATCCTTGACAGACTTATCAGAGTTGGGTCTTTATCCTTGACACACTTATCAGACTAGTTTTGGATATTTTATCACAGGCTTTTTTTTTTTTTTTTGAGACAGAGTCTCACTCTGTTACCTAGGCTAGAGTGTCATGGCATCAGCCTAGCTCATAGCAACCTCAAACTCCTGGGCTCAAGTGATCCTCCTGCCTTAGCCTCCCAACTAGCTGGGACTACAGGCATGTGCCACCATGCCCAGCTAATTTTTTCTATATATTTTTAGTTGGCCAATTAATTTCTTTCTATTTTTAGTAGAGACGGGGTTTTGCTCTTGCTCAGGCTGGTTTCAAACTCCTGACCTTGAGCTTAAGTGATCCTCCCGCCTTGGCCTCCCAGAGTGCTAGGATTACAGGCATGAGCCATGGCACCTGGTCTTATCACAAGGCTTTTGATAATATTCTTTTGACAATTACCATTTCTTGAATGAATGAACCTATTGTTTTTATCTAGATGGAACATTCTCAAAAAGATGACAGGAGCTCTAGATCATATTTCCTCTTCTCCCCTCCAAATAATTATCCAAAGTGGTAACCAGCAACACTCAGGAAATAGACACCTGTATGTAAGCTTCTTGTGTGTGTGTATGTGTTTGTGTGTGTGTGTGTGTGTCTTTTAAATCAGTATCTACCAAGAGCGATAAACTATATGATCTGCATCTTACTACAACCAGGGGTATCAAAAGAATGCTGAGCTGTGTGGTCTGGAGATTTGCGTTCTAGGGTGGCCTTTTGCCATACATGTGGCAGAAAACCTTGCTGTCTCACATGTGTGGCCACATGTGTGGCAAAAGACCACAGATCCTTTTTGGCCTCAGTTTTCTGACTTGTTTTTAAATAGGTAGATTGGACCAGCCTGAGCAAGAGCAAGACCCCATCTCTACTATAAATAGAAAGAAATTAATTGGCCAACTAAAATATATATAGAAAAAATTAGCCGGGCATGGTGGCGCATGCCTGTAGTCCCAGCTACTTGGGAGGCTGAGGCAGCAGGATTGCTTGAGCCCAGGAGTTTGAGGTTGCTGTGAGCTAGTCTGAAGCCACGGCACTCACTCTGGCCTGGGCAATAAAGTGAAACTCTGTCTCAAAAAAATAAAAAAATAAAAAATAAATAGGTAGATTGTTGTAGATGACTACTTAACTCCCTTATGGTACTAAAAACCCATGATTCTGTGCTATAATAATTTATGAGATAGTTTCTTTCCCTCAATTTGTTCATGCTTTCTTCCTCCAATCACACTGAAAGTATCCTCAACATACAGGTGATGGAACACATTGACCTCTATTCTTGAAAATAGTCTCAGATCAAGAAATGGCAATGATTTCTAAGGGTACAGGACTCTACTGCATCCCTTTACCAGGAAAGGTACACACACACAGAAAAGGAAAATAAGTATGTTCTACAAACTATGAGGAAAATGTCTGAAATTATTCTGACCCATTGAGAAAGCATCTTTCCTCTTTCCTTCTCTGCTTTATGAGTTGAATCTGGTTGATATGTTTTCTTTCTTTTGACTTTGCAATTATTGTTCAGGCAAATACAAGTAGTACTAGTATTGGGCTAGCATTAAATAGCCAAGAAGGAGAAGCTTGAATGTTTACATCTTCCCACCTCTCCAATCCCTATCACTAACAAAAAGTTATAGAAACACAAAAGGAATGAGCACTACAGTGGATTTCTTTGCTCCCCCAGCATGTATATATAATGTACCATAGCCTATCAGATGGTTTCCACATTTGTCCTAGCCTAGCTGTAAGTCAGAAGTCATTTCGATACAAATAATACCTGAGAATAAGCTGTATAAAATACTCACCAAGCTATACTGGATCTGTCCCTGGAAGTGATAACTTGCTGTCATGTATGATGAAATATCCTTTGTGTGTAAGGCAATTGTGTTGATTGTAGAAAAAACAGTGAGACTTCCTAGGTTTCTTCCTTTTGTGGTGTTTTTTTAAACAGGAAAGCTTCCTATACAATGATATTAGGTCATATATTTCATTTCAACTTTCATTTACAGTTGTCATTTTGTAAAGGGAAAACATTTTAATCAGTTTCTGCATGAAGGTCAGATAACACCATGAACAAAAGTAATTTCTTTATGATAATATCAAAACAGAAGCATTGCTGCACTTAAATTATGAAGCATGTTTCCCTAATCTGCAATATGATTGTATGACTTAATAGAATCTGGGAATATATCTTATTTATGCTACTGGTAAACTCAAGAAATTCTCTTCTCTTCAAGGCCTGAAGTTCTGATATTGGCTAAGAATGAGACCAGATAATATTATATTATGTCCTGGCGTTTAAGTAAAATTTCTTTAAAAAAAAAGTATGGGAATTATTTTAGGTATTTGGTGTTTTTTTTTTTTTTTGGTAAACTGAAGCAGTATTGACATTTTCTACCCTTTCATGGCTTAGAAGATGTCATAAAATTTTTTAAATGCCTGTGTGTGTGTGTGTGTGAGAGAGAGAGAGAGAGAGAGAGAGAGAGAGAAAGAGAGAGATTTGAGGTAATGCAATGGGGCAGAAATAATCATAATAAAATGTCATGCTTATCTGTTTTTAGAGTACAAAAAGACATATATTTCATAGATACACACAAACACACATATCCTGAACTGCTGCCTGCATACATCATCTTGTTCCCAACCTCCCCCTACATAGTTCTTATCAGTTGCCTGCAAAGGGAAATTTGAGACTATCTGCTCCCAGATCATGGAGAAATTGATTATAGTTGCAAATAAAGACTATTGTCTGAATACCTTTAGGAATGGGGTGTTGGTCTAGGTGATCTACAGTGATAATTCAATACACACATCCACCCACCCACATCCACACTTTCACATTCTCCTATACCTATTGTGGTCCAACATTTTAAGAGGTTCCACTAATTTAGGCTGCCCTCTAGAGCATAATAAGAGTTAAAAAAATTGCCCAGGATGTCACAGAAATTATGGTATTTCTAAGATTTTAACCCAGGAGAATTTTAATTCTATCCCATTCTTAAACTGTAATCACAAGGCATTTCCCCAGATCCTCAATTCTTCTTCATGCCTTTATGAAGCTGCGTATATTTCTAGAAGTAAGAAACACTGCCAGTTCCATTTTGGAAGTCTTCTTGAACATTGTGATTTCACTAGTGGGAATGCTGGGAAAAATAACATTTCATCTTTCATGAACATTTCTAGGTTTATGTAGAGAAGAAAGAATGTTTGAAATGTTCTCTAGGCACTGAAACACACTGTGGCCATTGGGCAAATCCCATTTCCTATGATATCTAAAAGTGATCCAGAGAGCTATTATAGTAATTTGAGATGGAGTCTGTGAACCATATTGATCAGAAGAAAAAATTATCTAGTAACGTGGGCAAAAGCATTACCTATCCTTAATATCTAGTTGAAATCCCTAAAAAGCAGAATTACTATCTTTCAGCATCTGCAGGGCTGTTGACATTGGGAAACTATAATGATGACTGTATACATCTTTATAATATTATATCATCAAGCTCTTGGGCTATTCCTTCTCAGAGCTTCTTAATTGCCTTTGACCAAATGACAATTTATTGGTTTTTTTTTTTTTTTGAGACAGAGTCTCACTCTGTTGCCTGCGCTAGAGTGCCATGGCGTCAGCCTAGCTCACAGCAACCTCAAACTCCTGGGCTCAAGCAATCCTTCTGCCTCAGCCTCCCCAGTAGCTGGGACTACAGGCATGTGCCACAATGCCCAGCTAATTTTTTTCTATATATTTCTAGTTATCCAATTAATTTCTTTCTATTTTTTAGGAGACACTGGGTCTCGCTCTTGCTCAGGCTGGTTAAGTGATCCTCCAGCCTCGGCCTCCTAGAGTGCTAGGATTATAGGTGTGAGCCACTGCACCTGGCCTGACCAAATGACAATTTAAAAGGGCATTGGTAGCATTCAGGCATCTGGTATCCTATAGAAACATTTTAAAGCATTTTTATCTTGCCTCTAAGGATCAATTATAATAGTTTAAAAAATATTTTGGGGAGAATCTAGTACTCAAGAGCATTTAAATTCAACTCAGAAAACCTGGATTCTGTCAATAAGCAGTTGAATAACCTTGAGAAAATAACCTAGAAATATGAGCCTCAATTTCCTTATGTGTAGAATTGAGACAGTAAAACTAGGTGAGCTATTGTGATAACTTCCTACTTGATTTATCTGTCCCTGGGCTCAGCCCCACGCCCTATGTTGAATCCCTGTTAGATATAACCTACCAATCTGACCATTTAATCGCTTCCAATAGCTGTTAAAAATTACTTGTTATCTTTCTTTCCCCTCCAGCTGTTTCCCACCACACCCCCATTTCCATTTTATGCTCCAGCTATACCAAATGACTTGGAATTTTCTGAGTATAGCATGCTGCTTTACCTTTTCATGCATCTGCACCTGTGTGGATCACCCTTCAGCAGAGTCCTCTGCCCCAGTATTCCTGATAAGTTTCCACTAGTCTTTCAAATCCCAGCTTAGATTGGTGCCCCCTAGTGAAGACTTTTCTGTTTACCGCTGATACCATTCCCTCCTCTGGGATACCTGTGTGTGTGATTTGTTCACATTTCTGTTGTTGTATCTATCCCCAAATTTTATAACTCATGTATTTCTTATCTGTCACCTCTTTGATTTTGATATTCTTTATTTTTTCATTAATTATTATGGGTTGATAATAGTTGTGTATCTTTATAGCGTACATGTGATGTTTTCATGCAGGCATACAATGTGAATCAATTACCTCAGGCACTTGATTCTTAGCGTTAGGAAGATTCCAATTCTATCTACTCTTTTAGTTAAAGTGTACCTTAACTTATTGTTGATTATGGTCACTTTGTTGTGCTGTCAAATATTGTTTATTCTGTCTAACCATATTTTTGTACCTGTCAACCATCCCCACTTTATTCCTGCACCCTCCCCTCCGCCCCGAACTTTCCTAGCCTGTGGTAACGATCATTCTACTCTATGTCTCCATGAGATCAGTTGCTTTTAATATTTAGCTCTCACATATGAGTGAGAACATGTGAGATTTGTCTTTCTGTGCTTGGGTTATTTCACTTAACATAATGTTCTCTAGTTCCATCCATGTTGTTGCAAATGGCAAGATTTCGTTCTTGTCTGGCTTTTCATTGATTGGTTTGGCTGTTTTGCCTTGCCCCTGAGTGTACCTGCACACCCTTGTTAAATTGTCTTTTCCCTTTGCACCCTGATTCTTCAGAGGGTAGCTATGGAGAAAAGTTTAGACTTTACTATTTTGTGGTTTTGAAGGAGGAACATTTTCCAGGATGGAGAGAGACATTCTAGGAATGAGGAACAAGTATGTACAGTAATGAGAGAATCAGGAACAGGCTGGTAATTGAAAACAGTAAGAAGCTCAAAGTAGGTGAGACCCAAGGTGAGTGACTAGGAGAGGCAGGAGGTAACGTTGGAGAGACGGGTTGGCATTAGTCCACAGAAGATCTTCTAGCCACATGTATGAGTTTGTGTTTCAGGATAAAGTTAGCAGGAAGCCAGAGGAGAACTTTATGCTGAAGAGGAACATGGTAAAGTATATTTCTTTTTTTTTTTTTTTTTTTTTTTTGAGACAGAGTCTCACTTTGTTGCCCAGGCTAGAGTGAGTGCCGTGGCGTCAGCCTAGCTCACAGCAACCTCAAACTCCTGGGCTCAAGCAATCCTGCTGCCTCAGCCTCCCGAGTAGCTGGGACTATAGGCATGTGCCACCATGCCCGGCTAATTTTTTTTTCTATATATATTAGTTGGCCAATTAATTTCTTTCTATTTATAGTAGAGATGGGGTCTCGCTCTTGCTCAGGCTGGTCTCGAACTCCTGAGCTCAAACGATCCGCCCACCTCGGCCTCCCAGAGAGCTAGGATTACAGGCGTGAGCCACCGCGCCCGGCCGGTAAAGTATATTTCTTATAAAAATAACTCTGCTGGCAAAATGGGGGTTGAATTGGAGGAAGGCAGAACACTTCTGAGGCTTTGGTAAGAACCCAATTGAGAAAAGTATCTGAAGTAAGGCAATGGTCATAAGACAGAGAAGAAGGAACAGATATGAGAGATGTTAATGATTGATTTGGATGTATGCCATGAAGAAGAAGAGTTTGGGGTGACTTTGAAGTTGCTAGCTTGGGGGCTCAGAGGAATGGAAGCACCATTAATAGAGGTACCAATCATGAGAGGCACAGCAGGTTTTGGGGGGGAAGATTTTTTAGTTCAGTTTTGGATAACCTGAGTTTTAAGTGCCTATTGAACATCAAATGAGAGATGCATGGAGGTTCCATTTTAACCATTATTCACAGTAATCTTTTAAAGTAGGTAAATGATGTGAGATGTTCTTTTTGTCTAGAAATTGACAGACTTTGTGAAAATTATGGGACAGTTAGATTTCAGAAATATGTAGCATTAGGCATTATATTGCCTTTTTGTTCTACTTTTGATGAAATGTCAGCCAATGGCTGTCCTCCACAAAGTTATAGTTGCATAATGAATTCTTCTGGATTAAAAAGCAAGTTCTCCACATACTTGTGGTAATGGATTCTGGCAGTGTACAATATCAGTAGGCTTGTCTTCCTATATCTGAGGTTTAGATGTTTTTTGTGTTCTTCACTTGCCTTTCTACCATGACTGCTGGAAGACAGAGGGCTGTAGGTAGAGGGAGCAAGAAGCAGTAGAAGTGTTTGTGTAGTCAGTTTTTACAACAGCTCACTGGCCTGCAAACTACTTTCAGCAAGTGGTGTGGACACAAAGGGAACTGGCTAGTTGTAGCCATCTCCATATTCATTGCCCTTTCAGGTTTGGGGGCCTGGGAGACGGGGAGAGTTGTTTCACTGTGCAAGTGAGATGTTGAAATTTACAATTGGCTTTTAACAAATTTGTGAGAGAAGTGATGTTTGCCTTTGGTGTTCCTTTCACCTCTGTCTGGCTATTCCGAATCCTTATACCTAGTGCCTTCCTGTTAGGTCCTGGTTGGGTCCACAGACCACGTTTCAGCATCTTGTCTCGACTTGCCTCCTATAATAGGCATTGTTCCTTCAACCTTTCTCCTTCCTTGATAAAATTTCTTGTTCCTGTATTTTATAAAGTACTCCATGTGAGTGTGTATGGTTACTCATGGTTTAGAATGTGCTATATATTTCAAGTAACAACTCCATTTTAAGAGGGGTCCTGGGACAGTGCTTTTTTTTTTTTTACCTAAAGGAGTTACTGTAATGCAGGGGTCCCCAATCTATGGTGACTTGTATAGTTATTATATATTACAATGTAATAATAATAGAAATAAAGTACACAACACATGTAATGTGCTTGAATCATCTGGAACGCCTCCCCCCCACCGTCCATGGAAAAATTGTCTTCCATGAAAACAGTCCATGGTGCCAAAAAGGTTGGAGAAGCACTGTTCTAAGGGTAGGGACAGCAGATTATCATGGTAGTTGGAACTCAGAGGTCCTTCCTAATAATTCTTAAATAATATTGATAGCATACACATGTGAAAGACATTTAGAAAATACAGAAGAAAATGTACTCATTTATAAAGGCTGAGGAAATAGTGAATAAAAGATATCAGGTGGAATGTCTTTGTAAAAGCTTGACTGCAGGAGAATAGATGAGTTAGTTTTGAGAAATGTGGAACGGGGTGAGGAGAAGTTGCGCATTTTAGTTGAAATCACTTTGAGGGCAGGGACCATGCCTTTATGTTTGTGTCCTCTATAGGGCCTGGAAAAATGATTTTATATATAGTGTGTAGTAATGGTTGGTTTAAATGAATGAGCAAATCCATGCAGGGATGCAGGGGAACTATTAATTTTTTTTTTTTTTTTTTTGGGAGACAGAGTTTCACTTTGTTGCCCAGGCTAGAGTGAGTGCCGTGGCGTCAGCCTAGCTCATAGCAACCTCAATCTCCTGGGCTCAAGTAATCCTCCTGCCTCAGCCTCCTGAGTAGCTGGGACTACAGGCATGCGCCACCATGCCCGGCTAATTTTTTTCTATGTATATTAGTTGGCCAATTAATTTCTTTCTATTTATAGTAGAGACGGGGTCTCACTCTTGCTCAGGTTGGTTTCGAACTCCTGAGCTCAAAGGATCCACCCGCCTCAGTCTCCCAGAGAGCTGTGATTACAGGCGTGAGTCACCATGCCGGGCCTGAGTTTTTAAATAAAGAAACCTTCTATATGTTTATTTTTACCTTCAAGAATCCCCTACAGCTTGATAGAATTAACAAAGAAACTTTCCATGGATTTAGCATTTATATATAGACATACACACATATGTATATATAATCATTTAAACAGCTTGGTTGAAATATCCAACGAATTAGGCAAAAATGAAAAACCATTCATTTCTCAATGAACTCCATATTGAAGAAAGTTCTATGACTCATAACAAGTAGTGCTGAAGAAGGAGTCTTTAAAGTTGTCCATTCATCCCTATGTGAAATGTGAAAATTTGTATATGTTTTGTCTGGCTTTTTAAATGTTGACAAGTCTCAGGTGTGTGTTAATAGAAATGCTGTGATCAGAAGTCCATTCGAATGGCATCTGGGAAGGAAAACTGATGTGAAGAAATCAGCAGTAAGAGAGCATAAAAAGTGCAAACAAAACCCTTTTGGTGATATGCAGCATGAGCTGGTTGGGAGCAAAGGGAGGGATGAAATGATGGAAATCCTCACTAAAAGGAAATCATCACTAAAATTAAAAGCCATAGAAACGTGGGGAATAGTATAATATCAAAGACAATGCAACATAAATCATCATCTACAGGGCTAAATAAAAGACAAAAGAATTAGTGTTACCAGTTCATCAGTTCATACTTTATGTAGAAAATAGTAATTTGTTTCTTAGAGGTATCTTTGACGTGAAACCTAACAATGGAAAACTGCCATTGAGAGTCTGGGCCTTGTTTTAATGAGTACCTGATAACAGTACAGAACTGGAAGCTACAAAGCTCTCCAGACTATTAGTAAATCAAATTTTATGCTATGAAAATAGAAAGATGAAAGCATGTTCACTGTACCTATTCAAAAGTAGGAACAATTTTGTCTGAAGACTTGTCCAAAAAAATAAATAAATAAATAAAATTAAAAAAAAAGTAGGAACAATGATAAAATTGTATTTTATTTCAGAATTTCAGTTAACTTAGGCTTTGGATATGATATGCAAACTGTGACGTGATTATCTATATTACTATCCAAGAAAGATTATTAAAGGCTTGGGATATCCAAGTATGGTATGACCAATAAGCATATATTTATTGACAACTTGCTGTGTATATAATACTGGGTTAGATGGTATGGGGAAGATGTAGTAAAAATAAGCAAAGACAGACATTGAAGAAAATTTACAATCATACTGAGCCTTATCATGGAAAGGTGCAGAGTACAATAGAAATGTTAAGGTAAGGGATATTGTCAAATCTACAAATCAGAGAAAACACTCTGGAGTGTTTTAAGTGAGACTTAAAAGTGAGACTTGAAAGATGAAAAAGTGAGCCGGGTGAAGAAATCTAACATTCTAGGCAGAGGGGAGAGCATGTGTGGGGACCTGGAGATGAGAGAGAACATGGCATACTCTAGGGACCTTAGGAAGCCCAGTGTGGCTGAAGTATAGAAAACCATGACTAATTTGGCTGGAAGTGAGACTATAAAACAGGAGTCATATAGACCATATTATTGATTTTAACCTTTATTCTAAAGAAAATGGGAAAGCATGAAGAATTTTAAGGACATGAAAAGACTGATGAGAGAACTGCATTCAAGGAGATTGACTTGGGTGGGGCCATCTTGGAAGATAGTAATAGGTAACTGGTTATTTTTTGTTAGTTTAGTAGCCATACTTGGCTATTTATTGGACTGTGCTTACCAGACATTAAGGTGGAGTAATCCATTTGTGTTCTGTGAAACTTTTTTTTTTTTTTGAGACAGAGTCTCCCTCTGTTACCCAGGCTAGAGTGAGTGCCATGGCTGTCAGCCTAGCTCACAGCAACCTCAAACTCCTGGGCTCAAGCGATCCTTCTGCCTCAGCCTCCCGAGTAGCTGGGACTACAGGCATGCGCCACCATGCTTGGCTGATTTTTTTCTATATATATTAGTTGGCCAATTAATTTCTTTCTGTTTATAGTAGAGATGGGGTCTCGCTCTTGCTCAGGCTGGTTTTGAACTCCTGACCTCAAGCAATCCGCCCGCCTCGGCCTCCCAGAGTGCTAGGATTACAGGCTTGAGCCACCACGCCCGGCCTCTATGAAACTTTTGAAACCAGCTAGTGATTGTGAAGTTACAAGCACTTGAGGAGATTCTGGCTGGGTTAACTTTATGGTTTCATTTAAATGAATAAATAAATAGATAGATAGGAGATGCTGATATTACTTTGGAGTGGGTATTACCCAATTAAGAGAAAAATTGGTAATTTGTCACCTCCAGCCCAAATTAGAAGAAATACAGGAGGGAAGGGAAGAGATAAAAAAAGAGGTGTAGAACCCAGTAGCAAGATGAACAGTACTCAGTAGCTTTGCCATATGTTGTCAGTAGATGGAGTGTGATTCAGGAGATTTGGATTCAGTTATACAATTTTACATTTGACTTACCATTTTAACTTGCTTAGGGAATCACTTAAATTAGTCATGCCTTAGTTATTCTCTTGTAAAGACACTCTGGCCCAGAACCAACCATTATGCAGGTTCACTTAATGAAATCATGTCATTTAGCTAGAGCATCTTGAGCTCCAAAGAGAGGTATCTCATGCGAGAAGTTTTGATTACAATTGTTATCTTCTGCTTGTTTGCACCTCAGTTCCTTAGAAAAGAAACACATTTTGAAAAAATTCCTTTAATAGTGCCTTGGCAATGTAGGCAGGCTGCCTTGTAATATTCACACTTCTCTAGTTGCAAAATTGAGTATGTGCCTTTGATAGGTTTCTTATGGCAGGTGTATTGACTTTCTTCTCCCGCCTGGTGTTGGTGTAATATTTTTACAGAATGGCGGAGGGTACTGTGAATAGATCCTGATGGTAAGGTGTGAACAGGAAGAAAGATGTTTGCTTCGATGTTGGCTCATACTCTAGGGAAGTTGCCTAGAATGTGGTTGTAAAAGACTGTCAGTAGCAAATCCTGCCTACCTTTCCTGTTTCTTCTCTAAACTAAAATAACTAACACTGTGTTGCCCACTTAGGATCACTAACTTGTGCTTTTTGTGTATAGAGATGATGCTAAACCACGCATAGTTGATGGTGGCTCTGACTTGTTTTCACTAGTAGAGGGGTTGTTGCCTCTGAACTTTTCACTCACCTTATTTCCTGAGGATCAATATAATGCCTCTGGGGGACAATGGTCTAGGACTCTAGGTGGTGCCCTTGGTCCATGGCTGTGGTATAGAGTGTCTCATTGGCCTACCTGGGTTCTAACTGCAATTTTGACCTCAGTTCTGTGCTCAGTTCTGTTCTCAACTCAGTTTAGTTGAGTGAGGTTGCTTGGGAGTTACCAATGAATCTCAGAGAACAGAAGTCACAAAAATATACTCTATGTAGTCACTAGACAAATATATAGCTGAAGAGTATGCAGATGTCCATTGAAATGAGAAAATAAATTTTTATGACTTTTTTTTTTTTGCATCTCTTGAAGGAAGATCCTGGAATTTTGTATTCAGGTTCCACCCACAGTGTCTCAGGGTTTTCTATTATGGTAGTTTTCTAAGTTAGTTGCTGATCACCAAATTATTTGTCACAACTTTCTGTTTGAGACTCTTAAGCTTTTTAAAAAAAAGTTTTGTTTTTGTAATGTGAAGTCTAGAAACTGCCTTTACATTGTAATGTTGTTTGTATTTATCCACAGCCTAAAATAATCTGTTGATGATATTTTACTTCTAAACAGTAAGGAAGGTATGTTGTAATCTGTTGGGAAAACTGTACGTTTTAGACTTTTCTAGGTTAAAGGAAATAGCAGTAGCTTGAGCTCTGGACATTTGGCCTCATAGTCTGTAATCCAGGGCATTTGCCCAGGCTGCTTGGTAGAAGTCATCCCATTTCAAATATACATTGGTTCCAAAGGACATTTCTGCTTCTGGAGTAGTCCCAACCACACACTGCTAGGCTTATAAAACAGGGCTGAGGGTAGTAACGTGCTGGAACTCAGCTCACTCTGGCTAGTAAGAACCAATTGCATACATTTCTTTTCAATGCTGTGTTGAATGATATAACGTTGGTATATTGAAATAGGCCATGATGGGAGTATTTATACCACAGAAATAGACAAAGGCTACCAATTAGAGCTTCCTCTCCCCCTTGGAGAGCCAGTTGTTAAACACTTAAGGACACAGCACTGGTTGGAGGCTGTTATACCAGCCATTTGAGGCCTACCCCAGAGTAGACTTCACTCCATTCTGGTATTGGAATTGAGACTGACCTAGACCTCCCAGGGTCTTTCCGGGATGAATCTAAAGGAATGAGCCAGTTCAAATCCATACTTTTGAAACTGGATGAGAAACAGCTAAGTCATTTGAAGGATGAAGGGCCAGGATGGGGCTGGATTACCATTCAGTTTATTGCATTCACAGCAATATTGTCTAACAGGCCGATTCCAGGTGCTAGCCATTTACTGTAAATAAGAAATATGGAATCTTTTGTCACTGGAACAATTTACCAAACAAGTACCTTCCTGTTCATTCATGGCAAAGGAGTGAGAGAAACAAAAGAAGTCCTCAACTTAAGTATACTCTGTAAGTGGTTCAGTTCCCTGGCAGACGCTGATGTATGTCATGAGTATCCATTTTATCCCTGCAGATTCTCTTGACTTAATGATTGTCAAAACACTATGTAAATAATTGGTGACACTGAAGATGGCAATTTACATAAACCAGTTTTTTTTTGGACAAAAAAGGACATTCTATGGTTTCTTTTTTTGGGGGGGGGCTTTTTTTCTTTTTTAGGAAGAATGCCTCAGACACCTGGGTTTTAGTGCTTTCATTTTTAGAATGCATTCATCCTACTTGGCAGTTAATACTTTTGACTTTCAGAACATTTTTGGAATACTCCTTGAATTTAAAACTTTTTTACTGTTAAAAATATTGACAACACATACAATAGATATAGGTATATGTTAACAGAAAAAAGCCAAACTCTGTAAAATAATTTTAAGAGGTTTATTCTGAGTCAAATTTGAGGACTGTGACCCAGAGCCATGCCCAAGAAGCCTTGATCAAGTACGCTGTGGTTGGGTTCCAGTTTGGTTTTAGACATTTCAGGGAGACGGGTTACAGGTAAAGTCATAAATCAGTATGTGAAATGCATACATTGGTTTGGCTAAACAAGGTGGGCCATCTTGATGGTGGGGGGGCTTACAGGTTATAGGTGGGTATAAAGACTCTCTGGCTTGTGATTGGCTAAAGACATGATGCTTTGTCTAAAGGCTTGGAATATTTTTTTTAATTCTTTTTTTTAATCTTTTTTCTTTCTTTCTTTCTTTCTTTTTTTTTTTTTTTTTTTTTGAGACAGAGTCTCACTTTGTTGCCCAGGCTAGAGTGAGTACTGTGGCATCAGCCTAGCTCACAGCAACCTCAAACTCCTGGGCTTATGGGATCCACCTGCCTCAGCCTCCCGAGTAGCTGGGACTACAGGCATGCGCCACCATGTCCGGCTTATTTTTTCTGTATATTTTTAGTTGTCTGGCTAATTTCTTTCTATTTATAGTAGAGACGGGGTCTTGCTCTTGCTCAGGCTGGTTTCGAACTCCTGACCTCCAGCAATCCACCGGCCTCGGCCTCCCAGAGTGCTAGGATGACAGGCGTGAGCCACCATTCCTGGCCAAGGCTTGGAATATTTTAAGATAAGAAATAAGGGGGTCTGTTAGTCAGAGCTAAGACATCTAGTACATACATTTGTTGTGTAAATTGAGGACCTGCAGGTATGTCTTGCATACCCTTAGGCCTGTTAATGGGTTATAAAGGATGTCTCCAAGAAGGGGGGGGGGGCATGATGAGGTGTGTCTGACCTCCTTCCTTCTGGTAGGCAGTTTAGTTTCAGGATAGCTCCTTGGCCGAGAAGGGGGGTCCATTCAGTCAGCTGGTGGTGGGGAGCCTAAAGATTATATTTTAGTTCACAGATACTTTCATCACAAATCATGAAAAACACCCTAAACAACAGATTGGAAAATTGACCAAAAGATATGAACAAAGCTATATACAGAAAAATGGAAATGTGAGTATTCAATAAAAATATAAAAAGTTCTAAATCATGATCATGAAAATGTATTAATAAAAGCAAATGAAAACAATATATTAATGTTGGTTGAGAATGTGAAATAAGCATTCTCATATGTTATTGGTGGGAATATAAATTGGTATTAAGTTTATTGGAAAACAGTGGGCAATATCTTCCTAAATGTAAAATTCATTTAGCTTTGGACCCACTGTTCTTACTTCCAAGAATTTATCTTATAGAAATATTTACTTTACAAACATAATATATACATACACACAAAAGGGTATTTATTGTAACATTCTCTCTTAATAGCACAAAAACTGAGAAATATCCAACATTAGGGATGGTTTCATTAGTTTAATTATGGAAAAACCAGGCAGTGGTATACTTTGAACCCATAGAAAATATGAGTTAGATCTACTTGCACGAGCATAAGGAGATGTTCATGACACAGGTAGCATTAGGTGAAAATAGTATTTTCCAATAGTATATCTTGTATGACCTTATTTTTGTTTAAAAATGATATGTCACACTTCATTATATATACTTTTGTTTGAATATTTGATGATAAGCAGGTGTTACTTTTGTGTTTAAACTACACATTTTGAATTTATCCCTACCTCACTCTTCTCACCTGCTGTATGACATTCCACCTCATGGATGAGCCATCCTCTAGCCATCCATCCACATAATCATCTATTTACCTACTATCCATCAAATTATTTTTTGTTTGCTTATTTAAAGCATATCTTTTTCCAGTTACAGAAGCAGTGTTTACCCTTGGCCAAACAAAACAAAAAACAAACAAGCAAACAGAATAACAAAAAGAAACAGAAAGGTACAAAAGAAAAAAACCCTACAACTTAGACTTATTATCTAGAGGCAACTACTTTAACAGTGTCTGTTGTAGTGCTTGCTTTAATGCCATTAAATAATATGCTTATTATTATAACAGTATTTGTCAGTATTATAATATTAATAATATGGTTAATCCCCTTCATTGTCTCTTCTCCTTTCCTTGTCTATCTGTGTCAGGCTCAGAAGAAACCCATATCAGGAAATCTAATCCTGGCTTATTATGTGTCTTGGGACATTTGACTGGAAGGTGTTTGTATAGAGTACATGCTTAAAGGTACCCAGCCTTAAAGAGAATGGGAAGAAAGAGAGAGAAAAATGGATGTAGTCTGAGAGGGGAGGACCAATTAGGAAATATGAGTCCTTCTCTGTACCAGCTCCTTATCTGAAACCTGAGAAGGCCAGGGCAGGGGTAGGTTGCAGTTTAGTGTTTTAACTGTGGCTAAAATTCTCACCCAGAGTACCTGGAACTCTTAATGGCATGATAAAGTAGAAAAAAACATGGCTTTTGAGCTCAAAAGGCTTGAATTTGAATCCCAGTTCCATCACTTTCTAGCTGTGCAATCTTGGGACAACTTGGTTAACTTCTTTGGGCCCCAGTGTCCTTATCTGTAAACCAGCAATAATGTCTTACTCAATATTACACTGTAGGAGTTAGGTGATGATGATGATGGCAACTAATATTTATTAACTGCTTAGTATGTGCCAGATGTGATTCTAAGTACTTTATATTTATGAAGTGCCTTGCGTAATAGTACCTACATAAGAAAGAACTATTGTTATCTTATTTACAGATGAAGAAACACAGATATAAACAAGTAACTTTTCCAAAACTTACAGCTAGCAAATAGTACAGAGGACTCACACTGAGGGAATCTGGCTGCAGATGATAGAGTATACTGTGGTACAGTCATACCGTAAAGCACCTAGCATGTTGTATGACATACGGTAGTGCTAAGTATATATTTGTTTCCTCCTTCTCCCTACCAGATTGACTGATAGATTTTGTCCTTTCAACCCAAAGGAGCCTGTATGATGTACAAATTCATACTCTCTTTTCTATGTTTTCAGAGAAGCAAGCCTTTAAATACTTGGCTTTAAATTCTAAATCACTATACCAAGTGTTCAGTCTTATTGTTTAAGGCATTAACAATACCTTGGCTCAGAGTGAGCTGCTATACTTTCTAAAGATGTGAATTTGAGCCTATAACTCTTCCCTGCAGTGTTCAAACTCAAGTATGTAGGAAACTTGACAACAATTCTTAGATATTCGTAAGTCCCCCATAGTGTCCAGAGGAACTTGTGCAAATTGATCCACAAAAATAGATCTCTGTCTTGCAGAGTTCCCCAAAGCAGATAGAGAAGTCAAGTTCGTGTGATGTCCCTGTTACACATAAGAAATATATCTATATTTTTGAAAGAAAACATGATCATTGGAGGAGGAGAAAAAAATAGTAAGGCAGGGAAACGATGGTAGATACCAGTGGGACACTTTATTTGGAAAAAGTCAGAAGAGAGGGAATGTGAACTTGTATGAAGGGCTGTGCTCAGTTATGCGAAATAGTTGTTACCTCTTAGATATACTTTTGATTAATAATGCTTTCTCTTTCTTCACTGTTATCAGCTTAGGACAGCCCAGTGTCATCTCTCATCTGGGCCACTGCAATAGTTTCCAAACTGGTTTCCTTGCATCCAGACTTCCTTCTCCTCTCCCATCAGAGGAGTATCCAGAATTTAAAAACAAGGCAAAATGAGTCTGTGGGCAGGGTTAGTGTCATTGACTTCTAAAGTACCACTTTTTTTTTTTTTTTTTTTTTTGAGACAGAGTCTCACTTTGTTGCCCAGGCTAGAGTGAGTGCCGTGGCGTCAGCCTAGCTCACAGCAACCTCAAACTCCTGGGCTCAAGCAATCCTGCTGCCTCAGCCTCCCAAGTAGCTGGGACTACAGGCATGTGCCACCATGCCCGGCTAATTTTTTCTATATATATATTTTAGTTGGCCAATTAATTTCT
>VSMD01052210.1:0-16364 GCA_008750895.1 Mirza zaza
GTTATAAAAGGGGACTTGCACACAAAGGAGGGTCCTTGCCCGGGGAAGAGGCCACTGCGCTGGCACTCTGGGGGCTCGGACCCTAGCTCGAGCTAGACAATAAAACTCCTTTTGGTAATTACAGCCTCGTGACTCTGTCTCTCTGTCCTGCGGCCTTGTAAATCTCGAATATAACAACTTCCCACCACCGGATGGGCAGCCACCGGGAGGTCCTCACACCCTCATCCTCATCATGCGCAAGGCCCCTCCTCTTTCCTTTCATCCTGCCTCCTGCTCCCACCTGTAGAGACCACTCATTGGAATCATATCCTTTCGCTGAAGGATACTTAATTATTTTGGTGAATATACGTGCTTTTAGTCTGTGAGAGTGATGTCAGATTATGCATCTCACTTTTTCATGCAACACTACATTTTCTAAGGTCTTGTCTCTAAATCCAGTTCATGGTTTCTGACTACCACAGAGTGTTCCGCCCCACCATATCCTGGCTGTGCCACTTACTAGCTGTGTGATCTTGGGCAAATTACTTAACTGCTCTGTGCCTCAGGTTCCTAATAGACAAAATGAGATAGTAAGAGTGTCTACATCACAGGGTGATTATGAGGATTAAATAAGTTTTAGATGTATCTGAAGAGCTTTGAAAAATGCTTAGCACATAGTAAGTGCTCAAGAAAACAAACCCTAGCTAACATCATTATTACTTCCGCATTCCTCTGGTGAAGGGTGTGTTGATTAGACAGCTCTCCGCTACCACAAACATTGCTGCAGTGAGCGTCCTTACACATGTTCCCTCTTATCATTGTCCACAAATTTCTCTGCGACATACAGCCAGCAGTGAGATTGCTGAATACAGACTGTGTAAACAATGTCACAAAGAAAGGCCAGGCTGCTCTCCACAGCGTCCAGTTTGCAACAGTGCCACCAGCATCTCGACAGGCCTCGCCCCCACATCCTGTCCGACACCAGGGCTGCCCATCGGTGGTGGGACACGGCACCTCAGTCCCTCTATCTTTGATCCCTGCTGAGGCTGCACAGCTCTTTGTGCGTTAGTTAGCCTCCTTTGAATTCATAACCTTTGTCTAATTTTCTAGAAATTTCTCATGTCTTTCCCTTCTGACTTGTGATAGTTCCCTGGTATATTCTAAAAATTTCCTTGTTGGTTTTAAAAGTGGCAAATATTTTCAAATCTGTCACCAATCTGTTTCCTTGGATTAAGGTATCCTTAACCACTTTGGCAGGGCGCTCACCGGCGCGACACCTCGCCCACAGCGGCACCCACAGTCCGCACGGTGGTCTGTGCTGCGCAGTGACCACGCGTCCGTTTTGCTCTTGTGTGACAAGGAAAGCTTTAAAGCGCTGAAAGCCTGTTTTACGTTACAGACAGCTTTACTTGTCATGTAAATCAGAATAGGTAACATATACATATATGTTTTCATTACGTTATTTTTAAATGTTCACAATTTTATTTTGATAAATGAAAAATTAGAAAAGTCGTATCATGGCTGTCAGCTAGAGTCGACACTCGGCTGTGCACTAAAGTCGCTGTGCACGTTCATCTGTGGCTGTCGACTACAGTTGACACTCGGCTGTGCGCATTCATCTGTGGGACTATAGTCGACGCTGGCACCAAAGTGGTTAAGTAAACAGACATTCCTAATGTGGCCACAGGGACCAAGTTTTCCCTTGTAATCCGTGCTATCCGAGCAGTGCTTAAAAGTCTTTTCCCACCCAGGTCACACTCAAGTGTGCACAGACACACTCACGGTCTTCCTCATCTTCTTAGTATGATAATTTTGCCTTTCAGGTTTAGGTCTACATTTGGAGTTTGTTTTTATATATGATAGAAGATGCTTCTCCCATAGTAAGCCAGTTCTCCAAATATCACCTTTCCCCACTGATGTGTGTGCCACCCGCCCACACAGACTGGCACGTAGTCATGAGTTTGTTCTGTACTCTGTTCTGTTGCATTGGCCCAGTTGATCCTGCACCAGCAGCACACTCCCTGTATTCGTGTGGAATTCCTAGTATGTCTACAGTAGATGTTAATAGATATTTCTCTGTTTCAAAATTGTCTTAGGAACCTTTATTATTTCATATACATTTTAGAACCAGTTTATTAATCCAGCTCCCAATTCTACCTTAATTCTTGTTGAAATTCCATTGAATTTGTGGATTAATTTGCAGATAATTTACATTTTCATTATTAAGTTATAAACATGGTCTACCTCTCTGTTTAAGTCTTATAATAATCTTTAACACAGTTCAAAATTTTTGTCCTTAAAGGTCTTTCACATTCTTTGTTAGACACTTTCCTAGGTACTTCATTATTTTTGTCACCTCTGAAAATAGTATCTTGTTTTCCCTATTCTATATTCTAGTCAGTTATTCAAAAAAAACCTACTGATTTTTGTAAGTTGGCTTTGTATCTTTACCTGATGTCTCTGATTAGTTCTAGTTGTGTCTTTTGATTCTGTTGGGTTTCCCATGTTTGCAAATGACTTTTGTCCCTTCCCTCTCTACCCTTAATCTTCTTATTCCTTTTTCATGTATCATTGCATTGGCCAGGAACTCCACTAGCAAATCGAGAAGTGTTTTGTAGGCACCTTGGCTTATTCCAGATCTTGAAGTAATGAATAGTTTCTCCATTAACATATATGTTCACAGTAAATTCTTGGTATATAGACTTTATCAGATTTTAAAAGTTCTATTCCTAGCTTTATGGCCATTTACTTTGATAGATTTTATAGTTTTGAGTGATCCTTGAATTTCTGACATAAGTCTATACTTATTCATTACACATTTTTAAATACGCTGTTGGATTCAGTTAGTTAATATTTAATTAGGAAATCCAAATAATTAATCAATCCATATAGACTATAATTTTATTTTATTTTACTTTCCTTATCTGATCTTGGAGTCAAGGATACACTAGCATTATAAAAAATAAGTTAGGCAAGAGTTCTCTCTTTTTCCATTTTCTGAAACAGCTTGTAGAAGACAGCTACTATCATTTTTAAGCCCAATATTTACAGGTGGTTCTTCACAACTGCTTGTTTCCGCTTCATGTTAACATCTTCTCATACTTTCTTGAAGATAGTTATTATGTTTATTTTAAATTCTTATTCATGTGATACTTTAATTCTACCCCATCCAGCATAGTTCACTCAACTTATTTAACCTTTTCCTCTAATGCCTATTCTCTTTAGATGTCCTGGTAATTTTCCCTAGAAGTTGCTATTTCCCTAAGACTCTCAACTACTCAGGTGATACGATGAAGGAAGAGTAAAATCCTCGGCTTCAGTGCCAAGAGCCTCCGCGGGACCGTCTGGTGCACCCCGGAGCTGAGACCCTGCCCCCCAAGGAGTCTCCAGTTGGGCCTTTCTCTTTTCTGAGGTGCTTCTTCCCGGGGCTGTGACTGCCCGCCCTCACTGCCCTTTGAGTGGGGAGAGCAGGGTGTAACAATCACCTGTCCCTTTCACCTTCACTCCAGCCCAGCCTTGCTTCCTCTCTGTCCCAGTGTTAACCTCCTGCTCTGGCTGCCACTGTGCGGGTCCACTGGTTTTCTGCCTGCTGCAAAGCAGTGGGCAGTGCTCCAGCCAGGGCAACAACAAGATGGAGGAACGTGACTCATGTGGAAAGGTCCTCCTCCCCTCAGCCTAGGCCCCTTTCTAACTGCTATTTCCCACTTCTCCCCAACTGAGATCCCATTTCCTTCTGCCTCCCCCACAGTTCCTCTGACCCACCTGCTTCCCCCAGCTTCTCCTGCAGCTCCAGGTTGGCTTGGGGACAGGGAGCCAGTGCCTACTTTTTGACCATCTCTTCCAGGAGTAGGATGATTCCTTCTCCCTGTTGATTCAATATTCCTGCTCTGTTTAATCCATCTCCATGCTTTCACCACCTCACTTCCAAGTGTCGACTCCCAAATGGAAGGAAGGAAGGAAGGAAGGAAGGAAGGAAGGAAGGAAGGAAGGAAGGAAGGTGCTTTCCAGCCCGCCAGCCCCCCCAGCCGCTCCCCACCCAGCCCTTCCTACCTAGGACAGCCAGATCTTGGGTCCTCTTCATTGCCTTGGGATTACTGGCCTGCTGTGTGACGCCCTCTGCATTCGGACTCTACTTTTGCCTCTCTCCAATCAGAATTCTCTGAATGGTTATTTCAAAGTTATTTCCAGTCTGCACAAGCGAGACGGTAAGTTCCTGGAGAACGTATCTGACTCTGTGGCCGGCCAGCTCACCAGAGGACAGCTTCGCAGTCTTGAGTTCCCCTCTGCGGCTTCCCGCAAGGCGGAGGGAAGCCCAAGGACACCCAGGAGCCCAGCCGGGTTTCCTTTGAGGCCTGTTGCGACAGCCTGGTCAGATCGCAGCCCATCCCCGCCACCACCGCCACCCAGCCAGGCCCAGCCTCTGCCCGAAGTCCCCAAAGGCAGGGACGAAGGGGTGCCACAGAGGTGGAGGGAGACAGCGCTAGCTCACCGCCCCTCGCTGGGACAGCGGACAGCGGGCACGAGCTTCCGGAGGGGTGACGGAACCGAGAGCCCTCTACAGGCCCCTTCCTCCCTCCAAGCCGTGGGGCTGCGCCACGGGAACCGGGTCTGACGGGCAGCGCGATAAAGCCTCCTCCTCCGCCTGCGCAGGGTGACGAGGATGAGGGCTTTAAGAGCGGTTAGAGAGGATGGATTTAAAAGCTGACCTTCCAGATACCAGGGAGTCTGCGCATGGCTTCCTTCCCCTCACAGCTCCTCTCTGCCTGGCACCAACAGTGGTCTTCTACTTGGAAGAAACATGAGCTTTCAGATTAACTTCATTTAAATGCAATGGTACTCTGTGTATAATCAAATAAACTTATTTGGTTAACCGGGAATATTTTTGGTACAGTTCATTTTATTTTTTTTTGAAACAATCAATTTGCCCTCCTTCACTGCCTTGCCCTTTCGTGGTCTGATGTCGAGATCCACGGTCTGTGTGCCCAGGTCCCCTCTCCAGTCTGGTCTTAGGCAATAGCAGGTGGCTGGTTAATTTCTAGGTGGGACATCAGGGAGCTATTCCTTCAGCTCTCTTTGGTTCTCACCAAGATAAACACATGCAATTTGAGGGTAGCAATCCCCTGAGGTGGCGGGACACTTGTTCGGAGGCCTGTGGGGGACAGCAGCCTTGGCCTGTGGACATGGTTGATAAAGACGACGGCTGTCTTTTTCCCTACAGAGGCAGGCATCTTCCAAACTCAGCTGGCCGCCGTCCCTTGCGCAATGCCTCAGGTCCTCCATGAGGCTAATGGCTCTGCTTTCACATAAGTCAGCCTGACAACGTGCTCTTTCAAAACGTTAAAAGGAAAAAAAAAGAAAGAAAAGCAACAAAACGCTGTAACTAAATACTGTGTCTTCAAAGTACCTCTTTCCCAGAGCAGGCGGCTCAGGAGTAGGGCCCCAGGTGGGGGGCAGGGACTCAGTAACACATTCTTCCTGTCCCCTGGGGTACCTTTCAGGCTCTTGTGCCTCAATGTTTTCCAAAGTGGCCAAAAAAACAACACTTGGGCAATAGGATATGCACATGCCATATCTTTTATCTCTAGCCCAGATGGGTTAACATGACAAACTGGCTGGAGCCCGGCCTCCCACTGCCCTGGAGCCAGCTTCCTGAGCACCAAGCATCTAGACAAACAGATGTGAGCCTAGGGACCCTCCCGGGCAGGGCGGGAAGGCTGCTGTGCCAGGTGAGGCCCTGGCTTGGAGGTTTCCACCTCTAGAGGAGGCCTTCCCGCAGCCCAGCTTACAGCAGCGTCTTTCTGTCCCTCGGCCCCGCCAGAGAAACATGACTCGGGAGGCTGCCCAGGCCGGACTTGGAAACCTGAGAGGCGTGCTGCAGAAAACAAATGTCTGCTCCCAGATGCTAGCAGTCTGTGGAAATGGACATGTGCCTTTCCCTATTTTTTTAAACAATTATGTTTTCAAGCTAAATTTAAGACATGGAGGAGGAGGAGTGGGAGGGCTCTCTATTGGTAAGATAAGGAGAATGTCTTACATTTTCCTTGTCCTTACAAAGCACAGTCACAATAGCTCATCCTTGTGATGGAATAGCTGATATTTGATATGCTTTTTGACTCAGTCGTTTGGGGCACTATAATTTCAGCTTTATTTAAAGTGTGTGCGGAAGACTCAATGGTCCCAGTCCCAGGGTGTCGCCTCCCCGCTGAGCCGCCCTCCAGCCGCATCTCCACGCTTGGCTCTACCGGACCGCCCGCCGGGCAGCGAGTGAGTACTCGAGCTGAGACTCTTGCTTCCACCCACGGAGACTGACTCTGGCCAACTTAAGAGCACAAACGGACTTCACTGGGAGGAAATCAGGCAGCCCCCAAACTTGACTAGAAGGCGTGGAAGAAAGAAACCAAGTGCACGCTGCCGGAGAGTCTGATCTGAACACCACAGTAACCACCACCCCTGTCACTGTCACTGCTGCCCTCCCACCTCTTCTGGAATGACTCTCGGCTGGGCCTGCTTTTTGCATTACCCTTAAGTCGCAAAGGCCTAGGCATGAGCACCTCCCTCCCTCCTGCCAGGAGTCAGCACAGTGTCTAGCTTTTTCAGCTTCCTGGTGGGAGACAGTCCCCCACCCCCATGGAGGCTCACTCAGTGGAGGGTCCCAGCATAGCAAGGGAGTTCACATGCTGGGCAGCCAAAACAAACAAGCCAAAACACCCACGCAGTAGGTCGGCTGTTATCCCCATTTCACAGATGAGGAAACCGAGGCTCACAGCTTCATTACGTTAAGTGACTTCCTCAGTGTCACATAGTCAATAAGAAATGTCATGCCTCTCAAGGGTCACTGTGCTTTGCTCACCAAATCAGGATGTGCCGTGTGGAGAGAGAGAGCTTTGAGTCTGCAGTCTTGCTTTGATTGACACCACCCACCTCTGAGTGCGATGCCAATGCCTCTAAGTTAAGAATATACCGTACGAAGAGGGTACTTCCATGCTGGCAGACGGTTCCGTACTGCCAGGCTAAGCCTCTCCCTCCCTCTCCCCTTTCCTGTGGTCGTGCTCTGGTCCCCCGCCCCCCGGCCCCACTGCCAAGGCGCACACACACGATGAGGCCTCGGAGCTGCACGTCCTGCCTGGGGGGGTGTGAGTCTGGAGAGGGGCAGGGGCCTGCGATAAGGCGTTGGGACTTCGTTTGACTGAGGCCACCATCAGCCTTGGAAGGGTTTTCAGCAGGAGAGTGATTGACCTGATTAAATTTTAGGAAGTAGGGGAACGGCCGGGGGGAAAGAGTGGATGGGAAGAGGCTGATTAGTAGGCTGGATGGCAGACAGGTGGTTGCAGTGGGGACACAGAAATGCGGAGGAGTCAAGTGTTAGACAGATAGAATTGAAGGTCTCAGTGGTTCGTTGGGCACAGGGCAGGTGGGGAGGGGCCACAGGGAAAAGGCCAGCTGCTTGGGCAGCTGCAAGCTGGGTGGTGCCATTGTGTAAGAGAGACAACCCTGGGAGAAGAACGCATAGAAGGAAGTGTGAGGCTTCAGGGCTTGAGGGCTCAGGACGGAGGTTTGGAGGCAGAAAGGTCAAGTCCAGCCTCCTGCTTAGTCGATATGGAACTTCGCCCCTCCACTCCCCATTCCAAGGCTGTGGCCAATCACCGTCAGCTGTCTTCACTGCCAAACTGTCATAACTGAGCACACCAAGTCCCTGGCAGGTAGCAGCAAAGCAAGGGAACCTATCCCCTTCTGCCAGCTCTGCAGCAAACTAGTTTTGTGACCTTGAGCAAATCCTGCCTGGGTCTCAGTTTCTGGCCACCACTAGCATTCCAGGGTTTTGTGGATGAATACTTGAGGAGGTGAAGTGCTACGTAAATGTTTACTGCTAATAACAAACCATCTACCAAACGTCTGTGTATCGCCTGGGCAACCCAACGACTTCAAAAAATCTTCAGTGGCTCTTGTTCTTCTGATTCATCACATTCTATGCATTTAACTTCCAGAACAAATTTAGCCCTCGAAACATCTTGGTACATTTTCTACCCACCCCTTAACATTTAAACCCTCCAACTTCCACGCCACTTCGCCATTTCGGCGTCCCCTGCCTCCCCGGCACCCTCCAATGCTCTTCAAGCAACCGCCAGTCCCGCCCACCTTCCTCCAGAGCAGACACTGCCTTGCCCGCCCGTGCCCGCACACAGCAGGGGAGCGAGGGCAAGTTAGGGCCCAGGGACGGGGCCAAGGTGGCTGGAGTCAACGCTGACAGAGTAAGCCCCGCTGCACACACGGTAGGCTGGAAGCCACAGAGGGTGGGGGTGGAGATGGCCGCAGGCCGCCGATGGCAGCGTCCGTCTGGAGCCTCTCAGGTGGCCGGCTGGAGCGCGAGCATCGGCAGCCGTCCTAGCCGCGATGCGAGCAGTGACCGAAACCGCGGTTGCCCTGCTCTGCCGGAAGCACTCGCCTTAGCCACTCTCAGTTCCTGCCACCCTTTTTCTAAAAGCAAAAATTGCCTCTAAAGCATCTAGCAATTCCAAGCGCTCAAACACAGGGCTTAGAATAAGCCGTGAAGGTTGCTAAGGAAAAGGCTGAAGAGCCTTTCAAAGTGTTTGCCGTAGAGAACGGAGAGCGGTTGCCTCCCGGCAGCCCTGCCCCGGGCTGGTCCGCACCGGGCTGGGGCCTAGGCGGGAAGTTCTTTCAGAACAGCAGGCGCCTCCATCCTGAAAGCCAATAAGCACGGTAGAAACGTTTATTGAGCATTTACTACGTGCTAGGAACCACTCTAAGAATTTTACATGCATTAGTTCGTTCGGTCCTCACAACAACCCTGAGAAGTAGATGACGACGATTTTTCTTCATTTTGCAGATAAGGAAATCCAAGTACAGAGAGGTTACATAACTGGCCCTAAGTTCCCCAGCTAGTCAGCAGCAGAGCTAGGATTTGAAACCAGGCAGGTGGCTCCAAATAAGATCTCTCTTAAGATAAAGCACACCCAAGGCCACTCTCGAGGCAAAATAAGGCAAGTAGGTGGCACTTTTGTCTCTTATTCTCACCTCTTCTTTTCCCAGGTGCCCTTCTAGGCCCCTTCAACGGTGAGAAGAATAATTCCTTAAGCCTCACTCGAGTGACGTATGAGCGATGAAGCTGACTGACTGATGGTGAAGTTTCAGGAACTGTGGTCAGGAACTGTGGTCCTGCAGGGGTCACATTTTAAGCTGGGGTCAAATAACCAACCACCTTTAAATTATATTACCCTACTCCAGTGATACGTAAAGTCCCCCTTGCCCTAGCTAACTCCTCTTCCTTCGTCTTTCCCAAATATTTCTATCCCCAAAACGAGACATTTTGGACACCCTTTAAATCTCCTCCCCAAACCACACAGTCCTTATTCTGTGGTGAATGGCCGGAGGGCCGGGCGCTCCTCCGCACTCCCGAGAGTCCCTTACAGCAGGTTTGTCCAGTGACTTTCCCAAAAATCATTCCTTTGAGTCTAGCCCCTGAGAATCTGCTCAAATCCGCCAGCCACGGTAAGGACAGGCTCCCCTCTCTCGCCCCAGCCCGGCGCTGCCATCCAACATTTGGTTGTTACGCCAGCTAATTCTAACACGACAGGCTTCCGATCCCTTCCCCAAACCAACCCCAGTGCTCTAGGAAGAGACTCCAGAATTTATGAACTCTAAATCTCTCACTCAAACATCCTTGGCTTTTAAATCTCTCAGACTTCCCCCCTCAGTGGCACGCCTCTGTCCAGGTACCTGTCAGAAGCCATCCAAACCCTGAAAACCTCCAGCCTCAGGTCAATGTATTAAATACCGGTCCCCTTGATAAGGCTCCTCTGCCGAGCAACTGGAAGTGCCCCTTCTTCCCAAACCCAAGCACGCTGGCTTGTCATCATTTGCTACCAAAAATCTGTCTCTCCTCTGCCCAAGCCACATTCCCGCCTTTGGTTCTCGAGGCCCACCCCTGAGACAAGGCGCTTAACCCACAGGCCCAGCTCTCCCGGCGGCTTCCAGCCCCTCCAGAGCCCGCTCTGCTGCAGGCCTCCGCCTCAGGCGGCACGGTCCTTTCTCCCCCTGCTCCCTCCTGACTCGGGTCCTCTTATGCCTTCTGAGACTGACTCCAGAGCCAGGGAGGCGAGTCCGGGCAGCGGACAGCCTCTGGCCGGCTCCAGGGCGCTGTGCTCCCACTCCTCTCCCGGCCGCTCTTCACAGCCCTGGCGGCGCTTCCTGACCTGCCCCAGCCTCTCGCCGGCACGTTCCTTTCCCACGGCCCGCGAATGTTCACCTAGTGCCCACCTCGTGCAAGACACTGTCCCCCGTGCCAGGCAGCATGCCACCACCTGGGAGCACTGATTCTTGCCTTCCAGGCCTTCTGGTCTCTGCAAGGAGACACGACACTAGGCAAAGAAAATGCGAAGCCCGGGAAATCCTTTCCAAAGCACACAGACTGTACTAGCTAAGGACATCGTGGGCGGGCTCATACCTTGAAGGGCAGAATTCAAGTCAGAGAAAGATGGGAAGATGCTCCTGATGAGGCATCATGGGAGCAAAGACACAAACAGATCTGGGGACAGTAAGTCCACGGGTCGGCCTGGAACAGCCAGAACAGAATGGTGGCCGTTCAGAGGAGCTGTGGAAGAGGCCGGGTACCATGTGGAATGGGGAGGCCCGAGCACGCAGAGGAAGCCTTTGAATGCTACGCCAGAAAGTGTCTTGTAGACAGTGCCATCCCTTGTCGAAGCTAACCTCTCACCAAGAAAATGGAATTTGAGTAAGGGGAGGAGGTGGCAGGGCCTCCCCGAGACAGCCACAGCGCTAGTGACCCCTCTGCCTGAGAAGGTGCAGCTAGACCAGGCTGGCGCTTCCCGGCAGCCCCAGCCCAGGCGAGGAGAGAGCCCTGTGACTTGCACAGGCTCGTCTGGAAAGGGCAGTAGCCCGGAACCAGGAGAGCAGGCTCCCGCCCCAGGGCTGTGACCGCCACACTGCTCCCAGGGCCCCCGCGTCTCTGTGCATGCGTGACAATGAGGGCTCTGGGCGAGATGCACTGGGTCCTTTCCAGCTCTTAGTGGCTCTGTAGCCCCACCTTCCTTCCTCCGCTCTCCTGCGGGTCTCATGGGAGATCTTACTTTTCAGTTTCTGAAGTATTGTGATATTGTAAAATATATATTTGGTCACCATCCAAAATCCTTGGCATACAACTCCCAAAATCCTTGGAATCTCCAAAGTGATGTCTTTTTATATGCCAATGGTTGACTGGTGACTGGCAGCCCCTAGCTGGCTTCAGGATGGGGCTGGTCACCAAGACCGAGGCAGGATTAGATGTTTGGGACATTCAGCTCCACCCAGCCTTCAGAGGTGGGAGAGAGGCTGAAGGTTAAGTCGATCGCCAATGGCTGATGATTTAATAAATCATGCCTACATTACAAAGCTTCCATAAGAACTCCAAGGTCTAGGTTCAGAGAGGTTCCTGGCAGGCGGTCCACCAGGGAGGGCACGGCAGCTCCACCCCGTCCCGCTTGCCTTTCCTTATGCATTTTCATCTATGGCTTTTGTAACATCCTTTACAAGAAACTGGCAAATGTAAGTGAGTGTTTCCTGGGTTCTGTGAGCCACTCCAGCAAATTAACTGACCCCAAGGAGAGGGCCACGGGAGCCCCAATCTGTAGCCAGGGGGTCGAAAACGCCCTGGAACCTGGGGGAAGCCTTGTGGGACCCAGCCCCCCGCCTGCGGGACCGGGTGCCATCTGCAGGTGGCTAGTGTCAGAACGGAATGGAGGGCCCCGGCTGGCCGCCCCGGCTGCAGGATGGCTCGCTTGGCGATGGTGGAGAAACGCCCGGCATCCGGTGTGAGCAGTGCGGCGCGACTGCGTCAGGCAGGAGAGTCCGGCAAGAAGAAACGGAGCTTGTTACGCCCATATTCTCTGACAGGACTGTCTCACTTTACTGCTGCTCTCTTCCTTACACTGCCTAGTAGGTCGTTAAATATGACATGTCCGACTTCAAATCAAAAGTGCAGTTTATTATATTTCAAACAAGAAGCACTAACATTATCAAAGTGTGCACCTGCACTGTCGACACAGTTTTGCCGTCTTAATGGTGGCTTATTTATGCCAGCAATGGAGCCTGGCAGTGATCTTTTTCAAAATTAGCATTTTCTAAATATAAAAAATTGGTATTTATTATGGAAAATTTGGAAAATACAAGAAGCACAGAGACAATATGAAAATCACCTATAATCCATTCATTGAAAGAGAACCACCATTAACAATTTGACCTGTATCTTTCTGGTCTTTCTATAAATAGACAGTGGTCTCTTATTATCTGTGGGGGGCTTTACCAGCACCCCAGGAACACCAACATCAGTGAATGCCAAGTCCTTTATATAAAATGGAGTGATATTTGCATGTAAACTCCTGACATCCTCCTGTATGCTTTAAATGATCTCTAGATTACTATTACTCTAGCGTGAATGCATTAACTCATTTAATATAATTTAATTACATTGCTTTAATATAATGTAAATGTTATGTAAATAGTTGTATGCTGTACTTTTAAATTTGCATTTTTAATTATATATGTTTTTTTTTCTGAATACAGTCACGCACCTCATAATGACAGACTGAGTATACGGTGGTGGTCCCATGAGATTATAATGGAGCTGAAAAATTCCTGACACCTAGTGACGCCATAGCCATAGTAACATTGTAGCACAACACATTACTCATGTGTTTGTGGCGGTCCTTCCCAAGGTGTTCCAGAAGACATTGTTATCTTAGGAGATGACAGCTCCATGTGTGTTCCTGCCCCTGACGACCTTCCAGTGGGACAAGTCGTGGAGGTGGGAGACAGTCACACTGACGATCCTGAGCAGGCCTAGGTTACTGTGTGTGTTAGTTTTTAACAAAAAGTTTTAAACATAAAAAACAAATAATTTTTTAAATTGAAAAAAGCTTATAAAATAAGATATAAATAAAGAAGACATTTTTGTACAGCTATCCAGTGTGCTTCTGTTTTAAGCTAAGTCTTATTACAAGAGAGTCAAAAAGTTTTAAAAAATTGCCTACAAAGTAAAAAAGTTACAATAAGCTATAGTTAATTTATTATTAAAGAAATAAATTTTTTTAGAAATTTAGTGTAGCCCAAGTCTACAGTGTTTACAAAGTCTACAGCAGTGTACAGTAATGTCCTAGGCCTTCACATTCACTCACCACTCACACACTGGCTCACCCAGATCAACTTCTAGCACTGAAAGCTCCATTAGTTGTAAGTGCCCTATATATACAGGTGTAAGATTTTTATCTTTTGTACTGTATCTTTACTGTACCTGTTCTATGTTTAGATACACAAATACCATTCTGTCATAGTTTCCCACAGTGTTCAGTACAGTAACACACTCACAGGTTTGTAGCCTAGGAGCAATAGGCTGTACATTAGCCTGGGTGTGTAGTAGGCTATGCCACCCGGGTCTGTGTAAGTGCACTCTGATGTTTGCACGACAACAAAGCCACCTAGTGACGCATTTCTCAGAATGTATCCCCATCATTAAGTTACACATGACTGTATTTTCAGGTTGGCTGAATCCACAGGTGTGGAACCCACAGATACGGAGGGCCAACTGTATATACATATTGTCTATTCCATTTTCTGTTGCTGTCATGAAATAGCCCAGACTGGGTCATCTACAAAGGAAATAAATTGATTTCTTAAGTTCCAGAGACTAGGAAGTCCAAAATCCAGGTGCCAGCATCTGGTGAGGGCCTTCATCCTCTGCCATCACTCAGCAGAAGGCATCGCATAGCAAGAGGGCAAGAGCATGTCAGCTTGGATCTCTCTTCCTCCTCTCCAAAGGCCACCAGTGCAATCATGGGGTCCCTTGCTGATGACCTTATCTAATCCTAACTACCTCCCAAAGGCTGAGCTCCAACATCAACATACAAATATGGGGATTAAGTTTCCAATGCATGAAATGGGGGAAACATTCAAACCATAGCACATATTTATATGCTTTTAGTTCTAACCAAGTTAGTACCATACAGCAATACCGTTTAGAAACCTGTTTTTTTTTTTATTTCAGTTAAAAATTATATATTTTTGAGCATTCTACCTCCAGTATTGATTAACTAGGTTGATTTTTGGACCAATACTCCCACTGAGAACTAGAAAAGCTGGACAACATATAACAAAATCTCTTTGAAGTGTACTCACATTCCCTGGCACCTGAGCTGAAGCTGTGCATTGAAGGCATCTGAAAGATTACCAAGGCAGTGGAATTTTGTGGTGCTACAATCTGAAAGAGGAAGGAAATCAAGAAAAATGAACCCAGGGGGGAAATCAAGATGGCGGATGAGAAACACCGCCAGACAGAGTGTCTCTGCAGAAAAGACAGATTCTAGCAGAAATTAGAAGAAAGAAGCAAGAAGACGAGCCTACATCGGATGAGGGTCGGAAGGAGGAGTACCTGAGACCACGGGAGACTCCACAGGAGGAGGTCGCGGAGGAAAACCGGAAGCTGGGACCGCCGGAGCAGCCCAGAGACCAGCGGGAAGGGTAGGTGGATCAGCTGTTTCCCCTCCCCGGCATCTTGGACTGCTGGTGGGCTCCCCAGCGGGTGGAGAGACCTTATTAAAGAAACCCCAGAGACGGCCCCTGCCAGGGAGCGGTAAGCCAGTAGCGGACACGGCACCAGGCTCCCAACTCCCTCGGGCACCTCCGTGTGCACAGACCCGAGCCGCGCGGCAGACGCCATATTGCCTCCTCCTCCCCTCCCCCGACCCTCCCCGTGACACCCAGACAGACAGAGAGAAAATACAGCCACCAGCCAGAGGCTCCTCCAGGGAACGGGACCTTCCCTTTTGGGGCCCTACAACTGACTAAGGGGAACTCAGACTGTGAGCTGTCTATCTGCCAGCCCTCCCAGGTGCTGCTGGCACGGTGATCCCAGGAGAACGGGGCAGACCCTGAGGCTGAGAGACATAGACCCAGCTTGGGCTCCCTGTGGGCGAATTGGGATTGGAACTTCTCTCTCTGGTGGGGATATAGTTTGAACTCTGAGGCCCAGAGGTCAGACCTGCAGACCATATCCCGTGCACGGAGGACTCGCATTGCCCGGGGCACACAAGGGATATACATGAACAGCCTAGTGAGGTGTGTGTGCCTTCAGGGGCAGATCAGTGTCCTAGAGGGCAACCCTCCCCTCAAAGGGAGGCTGTGAGCCCAGCCCAGGTGGCGTTCCTGCACAGGGAACCTCCCGGCCAGCATCACAGCCAGGGGAGGCCCAGTGGCGTGAGGGCTGGCCTGCAGGCAGAGGCCCAGGAGTAGCTGCGGAGTTGGGAAGGGTGGAAAGAGGCGAGGCCTGCTCCAGACTGCGGGTCTCAGACAGCCCCACCCCACATGCAGACTTTCTGACTGAGCGGGACCATTCCAGCCCCACCCAGACAGCTTTTCCTGGAAGCAGAGAACAGAACTTCGAACCCTGCTAACGGCATTGGTGGTGCCTGAGGGCAGGCTTACCCAACCCAGCTCTGCCCAGACTCTCTCCTCCCTGAGGGGGAGAAAAGTACACACCTGGAAGACCCAGGGCCCCACCTACCACCTGAGGCACTAGAGTGCCTCTCTACAGGAACAAGAGCTGATAACACGACACAAAAACAACAGCGTAGCCTGTTCCTCCAAGTAAGTGCCACCTACTGATAGGGAGAGCATCCTGCACACCTTTTTCACAGCACCTACTGACTCATGATACAGGGAGTGGTCGAATCTCACCCACAGATACCACTTACCGGCTCAGAAACTAAACAAGGCGTGTGAATACCCAAACAAAAACCTAAAGAAAAGAAACAACAACTGATCAACATGGGAAGAAATCAGCAAAGGAACTCCGGAAATATGAAGAACCAAACAGAAAACACACCCCCAAATAGGAGCACCAGCCCCCTAGAAACGGACACCAAGCAAAATCAGGCAACCAAAATGACAGAAGAGGAATTTTGTATGTGGATCATAAGAACATTCAACAACCTGCAAGAACAATTCAATAACCAACACAAAGAAACCACAAAAAGCCTCCAGGACCTAGAACAAAAGTTCACTAAAGAAATAGACACAATGAAGAAAAGTTTAACCAAACTCCTGGAAATGAAGAATCAATTCAGGGAACTACAAAATACAGTGGAAAGTCTCAAGAACAGGGTAGATCAAACAGAAGAAAGAATCTCAGAGATTGAAGATAACACCCTCCGATTAAATAAATCAGTCACAGAAATAGAGCAGAGAAACAAGAGAAAAGAGCAAAGCCTACAAGAGCTGTAGGATTATGTGAAGAAACCTAATGTGAGGGTCATAGGTTTACCAGAAGGGGAAGAAGACAACACTCAAGGGTTGGATAAGCTATTTGAAGATATAATAGA
>VSMD01052213.1:0-72067 GCA_008750895.1 Mirza zaza
TCCATCATGTGGGTGGGCCTCGCCCAATCAGTCGAAGGCCTTAGAAGAAAAGACTGAGGTCCCCAGAGGAAAAAGGAATTCAGCTTCAAAACTGCCTTAGGACTCAAAACTAAAACACCAACTGCTGCCGGAATCTCCAGCCTACGGACCTGCCCTGCTGATCTTGCACTTACCAACCCCCACAATCATCTCTCCCTCTCTACTCTCTCTCTCTCTCTCTCTCACACACACACACACACACACACACACACACACACCCACACCCACCCACCCCCCCCATTGGTTCTGTTTTTCTGGAGAAGCCTAACATGGGGTCACGAACGAAAACTGCATTTATTTGTATGTATTCTAAATTAAATCCAGGTAGTTAGAAACATTCAATAAAACACGTCATATGACGTTTAAAACACCACGCCTGTTATGTTAAAAACTAATGATTTGCCTAAGGTTTCTGAAGTAAGACCACATAAAAGACTTACCAATAATCACGATGTCAAAAACAACAGAAGACTATTAATGGATTTAAAACTAAAGGAGTAATTATTTCCAGAGGTAATATTAAAGTCATGACTTAATTTGGCCCTTTCAAATTTCAGTCCCTTAAAAGTTCTCTGCAAAGGTTTATTTCTCCCTAAATGGATCTCCAGATAGCTTTAGAATAAATTATAGCCTTGAATCAGGAAAAATCTAAATTATAGGCCCTTGAAGATCAAGCTCATGGCAGTACTTTGCTAATAAATAAAATCCCTTGTGAGAAAAATCCTTCATAAAGCAAGCAATAAAACTTTACTGAGGGCCTATCACGTGTGGCGAGCACGGTTACAAACAAAAGCATTCATTGTACGGTCTTTTGTAACGCAAACTAGCATCTACCCAGCTCCACAAACACACGTCCCAGTATGGTGCTTCGGTCCTCATTATTAGGAAAGGCTTATATTGAACTACATAAAGGGCGGAAGTGCCCAAACCGGCCATAAATACAATCACGGAGCAAGCAGACCCTAGGAGAATAAAATGCAAAGCTACCTGCCTGTACTTTTCCAAACACTGGTTCCCAGTCCCTACTCTGAAAGGTGTAGGCAATTTCCCAAGGAAACACCAATATATCTACTCAGATTCTAGAACAGTAAAGAAGTGGTCACTTTCTGTAGACGCTACCACTTATAACCTCAGACTCAGAATAACAAAATAATGGATTTTCCTCTAACTCTTGATTTTCATCAAGATAACTAAAGAACTATTGTATTAAAAAAAAAATCTGGACCCCTCTTATCTTTTGAAGTCCTGAAAATGCCACTACAGAGGTCACAGCACAGTAGGCATGATTTTTTATTTTAGGTCAAGCCACTTGGCAGGAGAGCTCAGACCATGAAATTATCAGAGCTTTGAACTTTGTCCTGCACAGAATACAAAAACCCACCACTGTGATTTGTAAGTTCGTGCTGTTGCCTGGCATTAAGTTAATCTATAACAACAATTACACATCAGAGGGGGAAAAAATCAACAAGCTAAATATACACTCTAGAAAAACCAAGACTGGAAACAACAACCAAAAAAAAAAGTGATCATCTTTGCGGTTTGGTTGGCTGTGCATGTTATGCTTTCTCCCCCGCCATCCACACGCGTGAGGGTGTACACTGGTGACCACACATTCCTGGACTGGTGACTGCTCAGCCCACCCTGGGTCCACTCCGCACCTGCTGGTTCTGTTGAGCTCAGTGGTTCTGGGTACAAAAGAAAAGCCAACTGGCTACCTGGGTTCAGGATGGAACTAAAAACTTTTCCCCGAGAATTTTCTGTAACGAGTTTCAACATCCAGATGACTTTAACCTTGACTTTCCAAATTAAGGCATTCTTGGGAAGCACGGGTACCAGATAACCTATTTATTCACACAGCAGTCGGCACATGTCACAAATTAAGAAAAAATCTGCAGAAGTCTCATAACTCTTCACTCTGCACTTTATTCCAAGCTTCTTCTCACAGCCGTCCTTGGGAAGGAAGTCGCCTTTGCAGGGTGACTTCCCTCACCTCTCTGAGTTTTGGAGTAATAACATCTGCTCAACGTGTTGTGCGTAGGAAATGAACCAACATGGGAAAAACACCGTGTGGCACTGTGTCAGAGGATGCTTCCGGAATTGTTTTTTTTAAAAAAAATCACAGACAGCAAAATCGGGGTGAGAAGGACCCTCCAAAAATCTCCGGCCTCAGTCAGAGAAGAATCCACTGACCTCTCTGCCTCGCTCAGCACAGGGGTGCTGGCAGGAAAGGTCTCTGTTAGAGCAGAGAACACTGCAAAGCAAGGAAAGCCTCAGCTGGTACCTCTTTGAAATCTTTCTACATAGAGAGTCAACCTTGGGACACTGTGCTTTTCTGTGTAAAGTTAAACGTGTGACGAGGCCCTTGGCCAACGTTCCTGGTTCTGCCATTCAGTCTTGTTTGAGTTCCACGGCAGTTTTCCAGAGGGAGGTAGTAAAGAACTCATGTCTATCCTGAAGGAAGCTTGTATGTGTTACATTTGACTTATATTTGAAAAAAATGTATGTTCAGTTTATGTGATTTTTTTTTTTTTTTTAGGCACAGTCTTATCCTGTTGCCCAGGCTAGAGTGCCATGGCGTCAGCCTAGCTCACAGCAACCTCCAACTCCTAGGCTCAAGCGATCCTCCTGCCTCAGCCTCCCGAGTGGCTAGGACTATAGGCATGCGCCACCATGCTTAGCTAATTTTTTCTATTTTTAGTTGTTTAGCTAATTTCTTTCTATTTTTAGTAGAGACAGGGGCTTGCTTTTGCTCAGGCTGGTCTTGAACTCCTGAGCTAAAAAGCAATCCTCCCGCCTCGGCCTCCCAGAGTGCTAGGATTACAGGCGTGAGCCCCCGCACCTGGCCCAGTGTATGTGACTTTATATTTGAAAAATTCAGCCCTTTGCCAAAAACACTTCAACATGCAAACAGAAGAAAATCAGATGAGAAAATTTAGACTTGGAGTGTGTGGGAAATAATAACAACAATAACTGCCCCACAAAGTGTGACTTTACCACACTAAGGCCATTCAGGCATGTACAAGCTTCGTTGCATCCTTCCTAGTGAGTTACGTGAATAAGGAACACATGTGAGGAGATGCCCTTCTCAGAAGCTTCACATACTCTCACCCCAAATGTACCAATAAAAATAACGGTGCCCTGCATGCCAATAACCCACCTTGGGCACTGATGCAGCCACTGTGAGCAACGCCACCGTGTTCCCTACAGGAGCTGCCACTGGTTTCATCAGGTTTGGTTTGATGGACTCGCTTTGTTTAGCCTGATGAAGTGGAACAACACACTGAGTCTTTCTAACACTGATAAAATCTGCACAGCTAAATATAGTTAACCCTAGCAGAACAAAATTACCAAAAATGAAGACTCTTAAAAATTAAGAGGTATATTCTTTTTATTTTTATTTTATTTATTTATTTTTTTTACAGCAAGTCAGAAACTAAGGTATATTCTTAAGGAAGAATAACAATATCATCACATAAACTCTTAGCATTGCAGCCTCGATCATCCCCTCTATCAACTGAGGTTGGTGTAAAAGGATCTCTCCCAACTCTAAGACTCTCGGCCTATCCAGAATCGGGTGTTCAGTCTCACCTAGCCAGGCCTCCTTCCCAATGCAAAAATCCTTCCTAAAGAAAAAAAAAATCTCTGAATAGAAGTTTTCCACAATTAGCTTAATAACTTCAACAAAAATTATTCAAACATTTATTATGTGCCAGACACCATGTGAGGTGCTGAAGGCAAAGAGTATATAAAAAACACAATTACTTAACATACAGCACCCGCTGAATGCCCGGCCCTGTGCAGAGTGCTTGTTGCTGAGTGTCTCTGAATTCTCAGGAGGACCCTAGGGAGCAGAGACTTATCCGCGTGTGACAGAGGAGGATATAGGGAGGTCCGCACGGCGGCCCAGGCTATCTGACCCTGCAGCCCACACTTTTGGGCACTTCCTCAGGAACTCACAATAATTGTGGCCAAGGAAAAATGACAGTCCTTAACAACAGCTCGAAGACATTCCAAACAATTAAAAGGGAAAACAGAGTACTCCTCTGTCAAAGAATTTAATGATAATGTTAAAATTTCAGCTAATCAGCCATTAAACAAAATCGGACATTTTGAACCAATTCATCTATTATTTCAGATTACTTTTAGAACATGGGTAATACTAGAATTAATGTTAGAATATAAGTATTAGAATATGGTTAATAATTTAAAAGGAGCTTAAGTCATCAATTGTTAGTCATTACTTATCAAGCGTCTACTAGCATCAAGTATTGGGCTAAATAATTTATATATTTTATTCTAGTGCTCATACTAATTTCCATGTTATGTATGAGAAAACCAGACTGAAGAAAAACGCTCAGAGTCCAGTATTTAACCCAAAATGGGAAAGCCAGGACTGAAATCCAGGAACACTGCCTCCCAAATTCTCTTTTAACTATATTTAGGCCTATGTTTGAAATAATGTGCATAGTCATTATTTTTACATGACTGTGTAAATATTTATATATACACAGATACATAAAACACATAAAGATGTTTACTCATATGAAGATATTTCTTAATGTCTATCTAATTTGGAGATATACATACTAGGAAATCTTGAATAAGATTTTTCAAAATCTTTAAATCTACATAATTGAATAAAATGTTCTACTTGTCCTTGTGGCAAAGTGCTAGGTACCTCAGGACACTCCAGGGAAGCTGAAAGCCCAGTCACGGCCCTCAAGTGGTTCACGATCAATGGAGCAGACCAAAGGAACAAGCAAGAAACGCAGAGAGTGTGACAATCTAGCGCATGATTACATACGCCACTGGGCCTTAGGCATTAACTGTAGGAGTTCAGGAATAACAGCAGCTTTGGAGGCAGGATAATCAAAGAAAGCTTCGTGGAAGAGGTAGGATCTGACCATATGTCCATGAAAGATGAAAACTCTGAGTGGCTAAGAGAAAGGATAATGATGGCATAATAAAATGGTTGTGTTGGTCCTTTCAGAAATTAAAAACAAATAAGGAGAATAAATACCACTTCTTCACAAAATCTTCCAAAAAACAAAATAGGACAGAACATTGCCAAACACATATTACAATGTCAGCATAACCCAGATAACAAAACCAGAAAAAGACATCACGAGAGTAGAAAACTACAGATCAGTATCTCTTACGGATATAGACACCAAAGTCCTAAACAAAATACCAGCAAACCAAACCCAGCAACATGTAAGATTACTATTCACAGTGACCAAGTAGGATCTATCCAAAGAATGCAAGGTTGGTTTAACATCCGAAAATAATTCAATATAATACATCATCTCAAAAAAGAGACCAAAAAAAAAAAATGATCGTCTAAATAGACACAAAAAAATTTGAAAAGTTAAACTCCCCTTCATGATAAAAGCACTCAACAGACAAGTAGTAGAAGGGACTTCCTGAAGCTAATAAACAACAGCTACAAAAAGGCCATAGCTGACCTCATACTTAATAGTGACAGATTGGATGCTTTTCCCCCAAGATGGAGAACAAGGATGCCTGCTGGCATCATTTCCATCCAACATAGTTCCAGAAGTTCTATCCAGGATAATTCAGCAAGAAAGTAAAAAAGGAATCCAGACTGGAAAGGAAGAAATAAAACTGTATTTAATGTCACTACTTGCATGTGACATGATCTTACACAGAAAAAGTACTAAAGATAATGCTAAAAAAACTATTAGACTAATAAATGAGTTCAGGGAGGTTCCAGGATAAAGATATACTCATGCTCCACATAAAGATGTTTTGATGAATGACGCACCACATATACTACGGTGGTCTCATAAGATTATAAATTATGTAGCTGAAAACTTCCTAGTACCCAGTGACACCATAACTGTCCTCACATCGTAGCACAACATGTTATCCTGTGTCTGTGGTGTTGCTGGTGTAAACAAACCTACTGCACTGCCAGTCATATAAAAGTCTAACACATACAATTATGTACAGCACATAATACTTGATAACAATAATAAACAACTAGGTTACTGGCTTATGTACTTACTATATTTTTATCATTATTTTAGAGTATATTCCTTCTGTTTATTAAAAAATAAAAGTTAATTATAAAACAGCCTCAGGAAGATCCTTCAGAAGGTATTTGAGAGGAAGGCATTGCTACCATAGGAGATGACAGCTCCAAACATATTACTGCCCCTGAAGACCTTCCAGTGGGCCAAGACATGGAGGTGGAAGACAGTGATACTGATGATCCTGACCCTGTTTAAGCTTAGGGTAACGTGTGTGTTTGTGTCTTAGTTTTTAACAAGAAAGTTTTAAAAGAAAAATAGTTAATAGACAAAAGCTTATATAATAAGGATATAAAGAATAAGGATATAAAGAAAAAAAATTTGCACAGTTATACGATATGTGTTTTAAGCTAAGTGTTATTACAAAAGAGGGACAAAATTAAAATGTGTATAAAGTAAAAAAGTTATAGTAAAGCCAAGGTTATTCTTCAAGAAAGAAAAAAATTTTGTATTAGTATAGCATAAGTACACAGTGTTTCTAAAGTCTACAGCGGTACACAGTAACGTCCAAGGCCTTCACACTCACTCACCCAGAGCAACTTCTAGTTCAACAAGCTCTATTCATGGTAAGTGCCCTATACAGGTGTACCACTTTTTATATTTTATACTGTATTTTTACTGTACATTTTCTGTGTTTAGATGCACAAGTACCCACCACTGTCTACAGTATTCAGTACAGTAACATGCTGTACAGTTTGTAGCTAGGAGCAATAGGCTATACCACATATCCAAGGTGTGTGGTAGGCTGTACCATCTAGGTTTGTTTAAGTGCACTCAATGATGTTCACACAACTACAAAATTGCCTAACAATGCGTTTCTCAGAACATATCACTGTCGTTAAGCGATGCATGGAAAAAATTAATCGCATTTTTTATATACTTGCAATGAACAACCCAAAAAGGAAATTAAGAAAGCCATTTCATTTATAATAGTATCAGAAAGAATAAAATACTTAGGAATAAATTTATCAAGAGATGTCTAAAACTTATTAACTATAAAACATTGTTGAAAGAAGTTTAAGAAGACCTCAATAAATGGACTCATAGATTGGAGACTTGTTATTGTTAAAATGGAAATATGCCCCAAATTAATCTATATATTCAATACAATCCTATCAAAATTGTGGCATAAATTTGTAAGCTGAACCTACAATTGATAAGAAAATTCAAGAGACTCAGAGCAGCCAAAACAATCTTGAAAAGAGAACCCACAGAATGGGAGAAGATACCTGCAAATCATATAGCTGATTAAGAGTCAAATATCCAGAATATATAAAGAACTCTTACAACTCAACAACAAAATGGCAAACAACCCAATTAAAAAATTGGAAATGGGGGCTGGGCTCAGTGGCTCACACCTATAATCCTAGCACTCTGGAAGGCTGAGGCAGGAGGATTGCTTGAGGCTAGGAGTTCAGGACCGTCCTGAGCAAGAGTGAGACCCTGTCTCTACAAAAAATAGAAAAATAAGGGCGGGTGTAGTGGTGCGTGCCTATAGTCCCAGCTACTCAGGAGGCTGAGACAGAAGAATCACTTGAGCCCAGGAGTTTGAGGTTGTTGTGAGCTAGGCTGACGCCATGGCACTCTAGCCCAGGCAATAGAGCAAGACTCTGTCTCAAACAAAACAAAATAAAACAAAACAAAACAAAAACATAGAGTTACCACATGACTCAGCAATGCTACTCCTAGGTATACACCCAAGGAAAATGGAAACATACATCCACACAAAAACTTGTATACAGATGTTCATAGTAGCATTATCCATAACTAAAAAGTACAAACAACTCAAACGGCCATCAACTGATGAATGAAAATATAATGTGGTAAAAAAAAAAAAAGAAAAGAAGGCAACAAAATGAGACTCTGTCTCAATAAATAAATAAATAAATAAATATAATGTGGTATATACATACAATGGAACATTATTCACCAATAAAAAGAAGTGGTGAACCACGCTACAACATGAATGAGCCTGAAAACATTATGCCAAGAGAAAGAAGCCAGACCCAAAAGGCCACACATTGTATGAATCCATTTATATAAAATGTCTAAAATAGCCAAATCTACAGGGACAGACTGTACATTAGCGGTTGCCTAAAGCTGGGAGTTTAGGGTGAAATGGGAGGTGACTATTAATGAGTACAGAGCTTCTTTTACGGGGTGATGAAAATGTCTTAAAATTGACCACAGTGACGGATGACTGTGCAAGTCTGTGGACACACTGAAACAACTGAACTGCACACTTTAAAAGGAGGAGTTGTGTGATATGTCAATTATATGTCAACAAAGCTGTTAAAAAAGAAACAATGAGGCTAGCTGCTAGGCTGTGGTGTCAATTCTTAAATCTAGACAGAAGGCAAACAGGCAGAAATGGTACAGTAACAAGATGCTGGGTCACAGTCTCAGCCAGGCCATTAGGTAGACCCGGTCAGCTTGGGTCATTACTTACGTTTTCTGATCCTCAATTTGTTCACCTTTCTTACATGCATAATACCTTTCTAGCAATGCATGGCACATGGTAAGCTCATTTCTTAGGGTACTTCTTGTTAGTACTATTAATAACTGTATATAAGTGATATTGTAAGAGTATAGTCAGAAAAGCACTTACGGTAAGAATAGAGATGGCTGTTCCCTAGACATATTGGAATGTCTACTCATTCACTGCAGCCATATCTCAACGCAGCTCAACAAATTACTCTTAATTCAATATGTTTTCCAAGAGGATGGTCAGAGGTGGCAAGCATTGGCTTTTGGATTCAGTTTGATAGTACTTGCTACTGTATGAATTCTATGTCCCCTCAAAAGTTATACGTTGGCTGGGCGGGGTGGCTCACGCCTGTAATCCTAGCACTTTGGGAGGCCGAGGCAGGCAGATCATTCAAGGTCAGGAATTTGAAACCAGCCTGAACAAGAGCAAGATCCCATTTCTACTAAAAATAGGAAGAAATTAATTGGCCAACTAATAACACATAGAAAAAATTAGCCAGGCATGGTGGCACATGCCTGTAGTCCCAGCTACTCGGGAGGCTGAGGCAGGAGGATGACTTGAGCCCAGGGAGTTGGAGGTTGCTGTGAGCTAGGCTGATGCCACGGCACTCCAACCCGGGCAACAGAGTGAGACTCCATCTCAAAAAAAAAAAAAAAGTTATATGTTAATCTGGAGCAGATATCCTCAGTTAAAAAAAAAAATTCATATGTTGATATCCTAACCCTCAAGGTGGTTGTATTAGGAGGTGGGGCTTTTGGAAGGTGATTAGGTCATGGGTCCAGAGTCCTCATGAATGGGACTAGCGCCCTTATAAAACAGGCCCAAGGGAGACCTCTTGCCCCTTCCAGGACGTGAGGACACAGTAAGACGGCACCGTCTACAACCAGAAAGTGGGCACTCGCCAGACGCTGGTTCTGCCATGGCCTCGATCTTGGACTTCCAGCCTCCAGAACTGCGGGCAACACATTTCTGTTGTTTAAGCTGCCCTGTCTAAGGTATTCTGTTACAGCAGCCTGAACAGACTAAGACAGCACCCATGCCTTGTTTGGCCTACACAGGGACTTTTTTAAAAATGAATTCATCTGTAATATTTAAGAATAGAGAGATTTCACTTAAAACTCCAGAAGTAAAGCAGTGGTGATGTCCACTACATTTATATGAATTAAGAAATAATAAGGAAGCTCAATAGACAATACAATTTTAACTTCTTTTTATATTAATCCTAAGGAGAAAGGAGGCAGCTTGTTAATAAAATGATATAATACGGCATGCGCTTACCGCCTGTTAACAATTAATGGCAAATCAACCGATCATTTTATTATTTATTTAGATATATGGAGTTTCTTTGGAAAATTACCAGGCTCCATTGTCATAGAAAACACAGTAAATTAAATTAAATGGCCCCAAAGTGAGGGAAAGACTGACTGAGGGTCACTTCTGGGACTCGGGCCAGGAATCAGTATACTTAACCTATCCTTGGACTCACCTGGCTCCTGGTTTCCTGGGAAAATAACATGTTTTTGTGATCTGAAAAGCAGATATTAAAAGGGAAATAATGATGTCCTGGGGAAAAGAGAGAGCAAATACTATGATTTATTTAGCTGTACTTTCTAACTTTTTGTACGTATTACACGAAAAGTAATAGACCAAGGTCTCTTGCTGCCCTTCCGAAGTTGTACCTGGTAAAACAGGTTAAACCAATGGTGTGTTTACAACACATGAGGTCACTTCAGAACTGATACCGGATCTGTTTGTACTAATATTTAAGTTCAACATGAAGTGTAGATAGTCCTTATAGAGTTATGTTACTGAAATGGCAGATGTAAATGAATTTTTCCAGACTACACGAAGGCTTCTACTTCTTAAGAAATAAAACAAAAATGGATATAAAGCCTCAGAAATGTATACCTGGCCCCTGTCTTTGCAACAATCAGATTTAAGAAAGACCTACTCCAGCAAGCTCAGAGCCCCCCTGCACCCACTTCCGCGCCTGGCACACGGGAGATATGTAAAAACCACTGCATTTTGAATTGAATTTTGAATTGAGAGTGACTATGTAGCCATGTAATAAAACATGGAGTAGTTTTTCTGCAAAATATTTTTAATACCACTTTTCAAATTTAAGCTACAGCATCTAAAACTAAAATAATCTTCAAAATTGAATTTATTCATGTTTCCCAGTAATCGCTCTCTATAGAAGCCATTGGGATTTCTAAGCTTCTCTTCTGTGAGAGAAGAAAAAAGATACTTAGATCCGTATCTCTCCACATCCTCAAGGGCTAGCACTATGTCTGGAATAGAGGAAGTAGTCAACGGATTGTTCAGAATAGATGAATAAGCTAGCTTTTATATAAAAAATCCATTTCCCTGTTCTGGGTCTAATTAAACTAATGATGGAACAAGTAAACCTTAAGGTGGTTAACTTACAAATATTACTCAACAAGAAGCAATCTAGGCAACCTTGAAACACATACTTTTCCTCCAGTCCTAGGTTGGCAAGTTTAGTTGTTTTTCAAGATAAAGCTTGACTTTCTTGAGATTTTCTAATTCTAAAATGATGGTGCAATGAAATGGCCCTCTTTGGTCCCTACACTATCAAAAGAAAATTTACTCTTCTCTCTTCCTGGTTGACTGTCAAAATTTCCCTAAATTGGCGATGTAGACTTTTAGCCAACTTATTTTTGCTGGACAATATGACTTCAAATTCTCTGCTGTCCAATTTTTAGTCCCCTTTTCCTACCAAAAAAAAAAAAAGAAAAAAGAAAAGAAAAACCCCAAAATAAGAAACAAAAAACAAACATCACTACCAACACCACTACAACAAAACACTCCACTGCAGGACCAACACCGCTAACCAACAGGATCAGACAGCTAAAGAACATTCCACCCGTGAACAGCATTCTTTGCAAGTGCCCACAGAACATATATCAAGATAGACCAATCTCCTGGGCCCTAATGCAAACCTCGACAAATTTAAAAGAACTTAAATCCTATGCAATGTGTTCCCCAATCACAATGGAATTAAACTAGAAACCAGTAACAAAAAGGTAACAGAAAAATCTCCCAACACTTGGAAACTAAACAACACATTTCTATTAAATAAATAATCCACAGGCCAAAATGGAAGTCTAAAGAGAAATTTTTAAAAATACATTTAACTGAATGAAAACGAAAATGCAACATATCAAAATTTGTGGGACATAGCTAAAGCAGTGCTTGCTGAGGGAAATTTATAGCACAAAATGCTCACATAAGAAAAGAAGAAACATCTCAAATGTATAATCTAAGCTCCCACTTCAAGAACCTAGAAAAAGAGTAAAAGAAACCTAAAGCAAGCAGTAGGAAGAATAATTAAGGTAAAGAACAGATATAAAAGAAATTGCTAACAGAAAGCAATAGCGAAAATCAGTTGAACAGAGCTGTTCTTCGAAATGATCAATAAAATTGAAACACTTCTGGCAAAACTAACAAAGAAAAAAGATAGAAAACATTGTATACCAATATCAAGAATGAAACAGGATTATCATTACAGACCTTGTAGACATCAAAACAATAATATGAACAACTCTAAACACATCAATTTGACAACTTAAACAAAATGGACCACTTCTGCAAAAAACACAAACTACCACAACTCATACAAGGTGAAACAGGTAAGTTTAATAGCCCCAGACAATTAAGGAAACTGAATTTGTAATTTCAAAACTCCCAAAAAGGAAATCTCCAGGCTAGGTGGTTTCACTGAGGAATTCTACCTAATGTTTAAGGAGAATTAACACCAATTCTACAGTATCTTTTCAGGAAATGGAAGTGGAGGAAACACTTCCTGATTCAATTTATGACATTAGTATTAACCTGATACTAAAACCTGATAAAACAGTACAAAAAAAATTACAGCCCAATATCACTTATGAATATATTCACAAAAATGCCTGACCAAAGAGAATTCGGCAACATATAAAAATAATTATACACATGACCAAGTGGGGTTCATTCCATTTGGGTTTAATCCAGGGAACTACGACTGATTCAGTACTTGAAAACCAATCAATGTCAATCCATCATATTAACAGGCTAAAGGAGAAAAATCATATCATATTCATTGATATAGAAAAAAGCATTTAATAAAATTCAACACCCATTCTTCATTAAAAAGAAAGAACGTTCAGAAAAACAGCAATAGAAGGGAACTTCCTCAACTTGATAAGCAGCATCTACAGAAAACCCTGCAGCTTACATTACACTTAATGGTGAAAGACAGATGCTATAGCCAGTGTAATAAGGCAAGAAAAGAAAAGACATATAGATTAGAAAGGAAGAATTAAAAACAACCCTGTTTGCAAATGACATGATTGCCTACATAGAAAACTCCAAGGAATCTACAAAAGAAAATTTAAAAAAAAAACCCAAGAACTAATGAGTGAGCTCCACAAGGTTATAGGATATAAGCTAAACTTCTTTTTTAAATTGTATATAGCAATGAGCATGTAGACACCAAAATTAAAAATACAACATTTCCAATCACTCAGAAAAAACAAACCACTTAGATGTAAATCTAACAAAACGTGTACAGAATTTGTATACTGAAAATTACACAGTGCTGATGAAAGAAATCAAAACAGATCAAAATAAATAGAGACAAACTGTGTTCATTGATTGGAAAACTCAACACACAGTAAAGATGTCACTATTCCCCAGATTCCTATTAGATCCCAGCAAGACTTTTTGTAGCTAAGGGAGCTAGAATAGCTAAGACAATTTTGAAAAAGAAGAATACAATGGGAGGAATCAGCCTACCCGATTTCAATATTTAGATAACTACGGTAATCAAGACTGTGATACTGGCTGAGGTACAGACATACAGATCAATGGAACAGAAGACAGAACCCAGAAACACATCTATACAAGAAAGACCATGTGATTTTTTATAAAGGAGCAAAAGAAATTGCATGCTAGAGGGATAGCCCTTTCAACAAATAGTGCTAGAGCAATGGGACATCCACAGGCCAAAGAAAGGAACATGGACCTAAATATCATACCTTCTACAAAAATTAACTTGAACAGATTGTGGATTTAACTGTAATATGTAAAACCATAAAACTCTTACCAAAAAACATAGAAGAATCTTGGGGATCCAGGGCTAACCACAGTTCTTAGATTTCACACCAAAAGCATGATCCATAAAAGGAAAAACTGATAAATTGTATCTCATCCAAATTAAAAACTCTCATTCTGCAAAGACCCTACTAAGAGACTGAAAAGTCAAGCTACAGAGTCAGAAAACATACTTGTAAGCCACATGTCTGAAAGAGGATTAGTATCTTCAGAGAATGATGCTAAGTGAGAAAAACCAATCCCAAACATTCTACTTTTATAACATTTTTGAAATGACAAAATTATATGGGGAATAAATTAGTGGCTGTCAGGCTAAAGGGTGGGCAGAGGGGAGTGTGTGTGGCTGTATGAGAACACACAGGAGGGGTCCTTGGGCTGATGGAAAACCACTGTCTCTTGACTGTATCAATGTCAAGATCCCGGCTGCAACACCATAGTGTAGTCTTGTGAGGTGTTATCATAGGAGCAAACAGAAAAGTCTCTCAGAAGGATCTCAAAATACAGTTTAATTTAAAACATTAATAAGCAAGCATGTTGAGCTCTTTGCTGATACAATTCTATACCATCTTAACTTTCAAGTCCTTACTCTTTTCTTACGCCAACTCTTGCCTTTTCTGTGTCAGATATTGACTTTCCCCAGCATTCATCCAGCAGATAAAAACAATCTTTGCACCATAGGTTTGTCTGTCACACAACCCCTCATCACCAGGACTGGGTAAGCCTTTAATCCACAAGTTCACAACTAGTTTACAAAGACCTTTTCTTGAATATCCAAACCTCACCACTGATATATACAGGTTCAGCAAGAGAGCCAAGGACAAACTCGGAGGTCTGTCTGAACTCCAGCATAGACAACCCAGTGGTCCGTCAGCAAGCACATGGGCCGCCTCCCCACGAGGCCATTTGTAATTACCTGGCCTCTACCCCATTTCCTTTGAAACCATGCACCCGGCCCTGGTGGCATTGCCATCTTCACGTGCATTGCACTGTGAGAGGGAAATAGGATGAGGCTACTGTCATTATCAAACCAGGCATGAGACACACGCTCAAGGGGGGGGGGGTGGCATCTCGCTCCACCCTCCCCTTGAAAGCAGCAGGTGCTGTCAGATCCACCCAGCAGGTTCTGAGATCAGGGTCACTACTTCACTAACTGCTTTCAGCGCCTGCGAAAAGGGCAGCACGGAAAGCACGAGGCGGCCATGGCGCTGCCTTCCAAGTGCCTTCCAACTCAGATGGCACAGGAGCCACTGCCTTGGGAATCTACAACGGCCCCGCTCCGGCGAGCAGTCGGCGAACGTCTGGCTCTCCTGAGGCGAATGCTGTGTGATCCCAGCGGGGAGTCACCTTTCCAGTGAAAACTCCGCGGGAAACGTGTTCCACTCGAACTTCCAAACCGCGCAGTGGTGAGCGTGTCCAAGCAAGAGACGGCCATGCACCAACGGCTGGTCGCTGGACCTCCCAGTTCTCCCTGCCACGATCACATCAAAGAACACTCTTCTGTTCGGGAGGAGCAACGATACAAACGCACGCTTTGAAGAGTTATTGTTTATTTTTTTTAATCCTCTCTCAAAAATGATGAGAGCATTTCCCGGGTTGTTCGGTTGCCCTGGAAGTACACCCAGAGGGGGTGGCTGCCCCCGTTCAGGGGAACAAGGGCCCAGGAACCCGTACTTGGGAACAGGCTACTTTCACAATGATCTTTTCATCCCAGCCAGATCTGCAGAGATACCCACTATCTCAGAAGAAGGCGTTCCAACTGACACAAAGTGTTCTTTAAAAGTTCCAACCTGAGGACAACAGAGATGCACTGTGTGGAGGGGGGACTCTCCAGGAAAGCCTAGAAAACAGGCTGGTCCTGCTCACGGCACTTCCTTCTTCCTTGAGGGATTCCTCACCCCAGAGCGAAAGTGAAACTGCTAGAGACTAGCAGTGTCCACCCACAAAAATGTACAAAGCATATCAGACTTCCACAGAAGGACATCAACAAAAAATGTAACCATCTACTTAGATGACTCAAATTCAGTGGTCCAGCATGCACTGAAATTTCATAAGCCCCTACACGCTTTAGAAGAATTGTGGCATGGGGTTTTACTTAATTAATCTCAGCAGGCTTAAAAATAGCCCCTAGGAAATCAATGTGATAAACTTCCTTCAGATACGCCAGTATGGAAATTTAAGAAACTATGCTACCAAAGCAGACACATTTAGGCGGTGGCTATAGTATTGGTATTATATGATTTGACCTATATACCTTTACACATTCAAAACCTAAACTATGTTGAACTGAACATGGGACCTTGCAATGCCAAACCATTCCTGCTTCTGTGTAGCACCTGAAGGCTTCTGGGCAGAACACAATAAGGGTGAGCACTTGGTATGAGGCAGTCAGATTTTACTAAAATAAGGATTAGAGAAAGCAGGAAGAGTTCTTGGGTCCCTCCTATGAGATTAGCTCTGCATCAGAGGAAAGGCATCCATGCTACAGAAGTGTACAGCATTCTCCAAGCCCTGAGCATTTGTTCTTAAGACGCACAGGTGGCCTGCAGGCAGAACAGCCAAACAGGAGAGGAAGGCAGGGACCCACTGAGCCACCTGTACTTTCTCCCTTCTCCTGAGCCCCATATTGCAGAAACAGGAGATTCCAGAAGGTTCTAGGCTATGAAGCAAAGTCTAGAAGGGGTCTTCAGCGTTCTCCTCCCACTCTGCACAGTTTTAATGAGAGAAGGTGACAATAGAAGGGGCAGAAAGAGATGAGTGTTACCTGGGTTACTGCTGAGACTCACATTGGGAGCAACCCCCCCCCCCACCTAGCCCCGCCAAGACCTGCATCTTCATGCTCTGGGAGCCAAGGTGACCTTGGGGAAGGGGCGTTACAGGGTCCCATGGCATCTCAAGGGCTGAGTCTGGGGAAGGCGTCTATCTGCCTTCAGGTGGCTCAACGTCTAGCAGAGCTGTTTATCTTCACACCGGCTGATGAGAACAGAATTCGAGGATATTACAAATAATAACCCAAACAGATTGAGTCCACGAGCCCCAGGTTTCCATCTCGGTCTTCTCAACTTGCATCTTGCCACGACTTGCCATGAAAACATAAATGGTCAAAAGAAGCCACCACGTTCCTTTTTCAGAATCCCACTGTTTGATTCACGTGGTGAGACCAGGAGTCTCAGACTGGACCCAGTGGGGGACCTTCCGTGGTCAGCAGCTCATCCCACATCACACCGGTGCAAGAGGGCACCGCTTCTCCCCCCAGCCCACACAGACCACGCGAGGAACTGGAACTGGGACACAACAGAGAGAAGAGCCCAAGCCTTCTCTAGGAAGTGCAGGAAACCGGAGTGGCCTGGGGACACACCCGACACCTCAACGCCAGGACTGAACTTCACTTGGCCAAACAAGCAGGCTCTCCAGTAAGATGAGCCGAGCACTTCACTCTGGGGATTTCGGATCTGTTTTAGAAAAGTCAAAGGTAGAAAAAGCATAGAAAGCAGGTCTGGCAGATCTTAAAATACACCATTTTAAGGAATACTGTGGTAGGTTTTCTTTTTTTTTTTTTTTAGTAGTATATTTTCAATTACATAACCTCAAGTTTTTAAAATTAAAATGCAATTTTTTTCTTATTTAAATATATAATCCTTTTGATTATAACTGAAGCTGCAGAATATTAATACATCCCCTTCCTTCTTTCCTGTTTGAATGAGGGTTTGAGGGATGTTATTTCAGAAGCATCCATGGAACATTTAAGCAAGGGCGAGTCCTTTGAAGGCCTGTATTTCTAAACCCTATTCAGTCTGCGGTTACGGGAGTGATAATGGTGAGACCACACAATGGAGGCCAGTCTTTACCATAATACTGAGCTGCTTGTGTGCTGGCTATACAAAAGTAGCCCCAGTGGTAGATTTTTGCTTAGGAATTAAGCAGCAGAACAAATATAGTGAATCGATTATTTCCATTTGCAACACACATTTAAATGCACTGGGGCCAATCTAACATTAAACATCAGTTACTTGCGAGCCTGAACAGCAAAACAAAACAAAAAAAACATAATCTAACTTTTCCGAAAGAGAGCAAATCATAAACTAGAGCTATGAATTCACATATATTTCTCATCTATAGAATTAATTTGCACATACTCGCAGGACTAAAAGAACCTAAAAACTGAAAGAACTTAAACTTGGGTCCCTGGTTTCACCGCAAGGGCACTATGCTATGGGTCACTTACTCGAGGTCTTACGGTCCTGGGTAAACTCTGTTTTAATAACTTGTCAGGATATTTTAGGATAATTGTTGCATGGGGTTTGATTTAATTAATCTCAGCAGGGTTCAAAGAAGGCCCATGAAGTCAACATGAAAAATGTCCTTCAGATGTTCTATTATTAAAGTTGAGTAATTATGTCACTAAAAGAGACAGAAATAGAGAAGGCTACCATTATAAATCGAAACCAAAAGAAATACTTTGTACACGCTGACGGAGAAACACGTTGTCTCCCCACAGTAGGAAAGCAATAAGACTGCTAGCTCAGTGCCTGGTCCAAAGCAGGTGTTCATCAACATTGGTTGAATGAGTAAAATAATGAATGACGGTGGAATGAATATTTATGACAGGGTAAGATATGCAAAAAGATTATACATTCTTTCAAATAATGTTCAGAAATACATAATTTATAACATAATGACATTTAGATTTTAGGAGACAGATCAGTTGCCAAAAAGAGACAAAGTGTAGAGATGGATTGGGAGTGTTCGAAAACTGGCATTTACGTGCAAACGATGGATTGGAGAAGGCAGGGAACCCGGGTCACATTAACATTTCCATTCACACGGTGAAGCGTTGGTACTGGTGAAGCGTGGGTACTGCGTGATTTTAGAATCCGCTTATTCTAAGAATTCAAGTTTTAACCATACAGAGGGGAGGGAGATGGCGCCCCATGCTGGAAGTCTGACCTGGCGGGTCCTGCGTTCTCTGCTACCAGCGTCATCGTCCACATCCTAGCCTGGCGGAAGCTTCTAGAATTAGACGTGCAGACCTATTTTACTTCCCAACTCTCAGACCAAAAGAAAGGACCAGCAGGAGCCCTCCAAGCTGACATGCGTTCCACACTGAACAAGCACTCACCACTCAACAACTGAACTGGGGCCGCTGCCGCCTCCTCCCATCACAAAACCATCGCCACCTCCTTCACCAGACAGATGGGTACCAGCACTTGCTACGTGCCAGCCAGGCACACTCTTCCACGCTTCTTACAAGGGTCACCATGGTCAGCTATTCCTTCCTCACCACAGTCGGTGATAGTGGTGCCCAAACTTGACCGCACCTGGGAAGCGTTTAAACATTTCCTCGCACGGGTCATGCCCAAAACCCATCACAGTATTTGGAGGGTGGGAGTAGGCATCGATGTTTTTTAAAGACTCTCAGACAATTCCAACACGCAGCAGAGTTTCTGAAACACTTACCGAGAGATGGGAACCGCTATGGCTTGAATGCATGTGCCCCACCAAAATTCATACGTTGGAGCTTAAACCCCCAGGTGATGGCATGAAGAGGTGAGGCGTTCAGGGGCGTGATCAGAGCATGAGGGCTCCACCCTCGTGAACGAGATTAGTGCCCGTGTAAAAGAGGATTCAGAGAGCAGCCTGGCCCTTCCATCTCTCCTGCCACTTGGGGACTCAGTGTTCGTCCCTTTTGCCTTTTTTTGACCCCTTCTGCCATATGAAGATGCAGCAGCAAGAAGGCCCTTACCAGACACTGAACGTCAGCACCTTGATCTTGGACTTCCCAGCCTGTAGAAATAAGTGTCTGTTCTTTATAAGTTACCCGCTCTAAGGTATCTTGCTATAGCAGCAGAAACGGACCAACGCAGGGACTACCTACACTTTTCAGATGTGGCACCTGAGGCACAGAGAGGTTAAGACCTTCCCAAGGCCACACAGTTGATAAGCAGCAGAGCTAAGATCTGAACCCAGGTTGTCTGATGACTGCCAAACACTAAGGAATGACTTCAGGTAATGCAAGGTGGGCAAAAGAAACCGTCAGGATGTATCCCAAGGAAAGAGGTGAAAGAAATGTGGACGGCTATCTACTTGAGGAGAACCACACACAGCCCACCCAGGTAAAAACTCGGGGACTGTCCTCCGGAATGCGGTGAGGCAGCCACAGAGAGTGGCTCTTCAGACCTCCAGAAAGCGTATGCTCTGACATGGTGGCTCTTAAAAGCGAGCGTGCGTGAAAATCACACGCAAGGCTTCTTAAAATACACATCCCTGGGCCCCACCCACAGATTTGATAGTTCAGTAGGTCTGGGGGAGAGCCCTAGAATTTGCTTTCCTAACAAATCCCTAAATATTGCTAATGCTAGAGCCATGCTCTAGGCGCAAAGAATCAGTCATGATTGGCAAGCCTGGGAGTGTGGCAACACAGAACTGTTCAAGCGGCCCTGGAGTCACCAAGCCAAAGTCCAACTCCCCATCTCTGCTTATGCAGTCCCCAGAGGCTGGAGTGCCTCTCTGTCCGCTCCTCTGCCAGCCTGTTCACCCCTCTGTTAGGATTCAGCCCAGGCTTCCCTTAGCTCCTCCTCCAAGAAGCCCTCCTGGATCTTAGAGCTCTCCTGTGTATCTGCAGCACCCTCTGCATAAACTGACCACCACACCCACGGCACTGTTCACGACTTTGCTTCTACATATTCAGCACTCCCTCTACACGAGAATGTGACCCTCTTCATGGAAACAGGGGCTGTTTCTGATGAACAATTACATCTTCAGCATCTCGCACACAAAAGACGCATGGTAAGTGTCAGGCATGCATCTGTCCCTCCAAACCAGCACAAAGGTATGACCACTCACGCTTGTGGTAGCAGTATCTATGGGTCCACAGAAATCCCCAAATAGGTGACTCCTGATGAATTAGCAAGCAGCTCACACATCACGTAAAAGCACTCCACCCCTCGGGAAAGGTGGAAACGGGGCACGTTTCTGAAGCACAGGCTATTTTTCTTTCGGCCGTAGAGTCCCAACATACAAATCAGATGTGTTTAAAACTACGTGTGTAAGTTGCTTAGGACTCAGGACACAAGTATCTGCCTGTCTCTATCATCCATGGGTATGCTGTACTAGGGCCTGACCTCAGAAACTTGTGTAATGAGCCCGAATTGTAATTTTAACAATGAATTACAACAGACTGCTCATCGCTCCTATTTTCTCTGAAAGGCTATGATCAAAGTTCCGATCTGCAATGCCAGGGACACATCTCGTCACTGGCCTCCTGCCTCTGCTGCTGTAAGAATAAAAGCCCGGCCTCGCCCTCCCCTTGCACCTGTCCGAGGCAGTGAGCAAGCACTTCCCCTTTCCTGCAGTGAAAACAGGGCCTTTGGGAGGGGCCGAGAGGGGAGGAGGGCAGGGTGGTCGGGTGGTCAGGGACTGAGGAAGGGACCTGAGGACTTGAGATCTTTCAGGTTGCCTCCCTCCACCAGAACTCTCCAGTCTGGCTATTTCAGACCTGTGTTCTACTTTTCTCCAGGGACAGCTTGCCAGTCTCCAGAAACAAACCCTGCCATGGTGTTCATGGGGGCAGCGGGGACAGGCCGGCCCTTCCCCTCTCCTGGATTAGACATGGAAGGTTCCCCAATCCTGTGGCTGGATCCAGTGGGTGAGGATGCTGGTGAGGTTCTCAGTCCACACATGGCAGGCCAGCCTGGAAGATACTTTGAGGAAGGCGCATGGTCCCTAAAATTACAGTGCACGAGCTCACGTGTGTGTCCCACAGAGCCAGAGTGGCCTTGCTCTAAGGAAATGCCCAGAGGTGACTGCTGACCGGGGAAGCAGGCCCTTTAAGGTCCTGGTTAGAGGTAACGGTCCTATGTCCAGGATATTAGAACACAATGACACAAGATGGGTCATTACCTGTGCCCACAAAAGTTGACATCCCGACCACAGCAAATTGCCACAACCACGCATCTAGGTAGAAGAAAACACACACCATTCCCTTCGCATTGGGCGGAGTTGCCACAGCTCCCCGGGGCTCTTGCGGGCACAGTGAGCATCAGCCACACCCGAGGGGAGAGCCAGGACTGGACCTGGAACTCCTAGGCGCCCTCAGGCTCTCATCCCCTGGTCCCTGGTCCCTCCTGGCCCCTCCTGTCCGGCTTTACCTTCAGCTCACCAAGCAGGAACCCTCTGCTTTGTGAAAGGACCTCTGGTGCCGTTTCTGCCCTAGGGAGTTACCAGCTACAGAGAAGATAGATCCGTAAAAGGATGCACATGGATCACCCAAGCCCAGCAGCCCCGGGTTTGAATCTCAGTCTTGCCACTTACCATGGGGCTTTGGCCACAACAGCTTGCCTGAACCTCCCTTTCCTTTAGAGAACAGAGAAACTTAGTTTGCTATTCAGTTCCAACAATCCTCATCTGCATCACAGAGCATAGAGGATGACTTATGCAAAGACTTCCTCCCTTCTCCTGAGGATGGGACAGGATCACCCATCTCCTTCTAGAAGGGTAGGAGAGAAGTAAAGGCATTGCATACAGCACATATGTTAGGGCACCAAGGCTTAATTTTCTCAAGATGGGCCAACATGGAAAAAGCTGAGCATTGTGAGTGAATAATACGCTCCAGGCTCCCTGAGTGGCCAGGAAAGGGATTAACTGGGAAGGGGGCAGAGGCAGCGGCCAGGAGGACCCAGTGGGAGTCCAAGCAACCGCCTGGGCACAGGGAAGCCAACACAGAAACAGCAACTATTCCTTGCTCCCCTCCACTGCTGTTTTATTTGCCACGCAGAGATGAAGAAAATCACATAAGTACTTTGTACTCCCACATTCCTCTCTGCAAATGCAAAATACAATTAAACATTCCAGTTACTGATTTTCAAACTGCCATATATTATATGGTTTCCCTCTAGAAAGCCATGTACCTTTGGTGTTCCTTCCTGCTGTTTTGGAAACAATAACAGTTCTTTCTAAAACATTTGAATTTATGCTTCCGCGACGTTATGATGCCATTTATGTCATTACATGCCTCATAAGCAAACATTTTTAATACGCTTAGCTTTCAAACAAAAAGGAAAAAAGAAAAGCACTGATGAGCTCCCTTCTAAGTGAATCCTTCAAATGCCTCTTAGCACAAGGGGAACGGAAGGGGGAAGAAGCTTGGCTGCTTTCAGCAGCAAGCAGAGAGATCAACCCACCAAACTATGAGGCCAGGCATTGAGCCCAGGACCAGAGGTCCAAAGGCCAGGGTCCCAGGGCCAGCACTACCGTCCTGATGCTTTCTTTCCCTTGGAGACATGATTTTATTTCTCTGGGCCCCGGTTTCCTCATCTGTGGGATGTAAGGTCCCTTCCAGCTATCAAAGTGTATATTCTACTTCTACTTTTCTGCTGTAAAATAGAAACCACTGCCTCCAACTCCTAGGAAAGTGAAGACTAACAAAGAAATGTTTGAGCAAGGCCTTAAAATTACATAATGAAATGGATATGAACAAGCCTCATAAAGTCACATGGCTGTCAGGGACCCCAAAGTTCTGAAGTGAAATGGAACTGTCCATGCACGTGAGGAGAGAGCTGGCAATGGTCTTCTTTGTGCCTCTTTCTTCAGGGATTCCTGTGGCTGAGGGTCAGCAGGCTGAGCACGAGGCGGAGCTGACACCCCAGGTACTGTCCGGGCTTTCCGAGGTGCACCAGACATTAGGTTTTCTCCGTGCGCTGCCCTACAGGTATAGAGTGTGTGCCCTCGACTGGTGTCCATTGCAGACTAAATAAAACATGTCAAATAATGACCTCAATTCCAAAGCTGAATTCCAGGCACGTCTGAGTTCTAGAGGTCACATGGCAAGGAAACTCCACCACCTGGTGAGAAGAGGGCCTCCATCAAGACATGGCCGTGAGAAACCCGCCTGTGATTACCTTCTCTGAGCCTCCCTTTTCTCATCTGTAAAATGGGGAGAGTAGTAGACCCTACATTATAGGGATGTGAGGAGGATTTTAAATGAGTGCTGCTGCAAGTGAAGCCCTGGGAACAGCGCCCGGCACACACTCAGTTTGACAAACGCTACCTGCTATCAATGTCAACAATTTTTAAGAACTATGTATAAGGTGCTACTTCCATACTATTTCGGTAAGAAAACAAACAAGCAGAAGCAGCAGCAGATGCAAAGGTCCAGAAATCCAGAGCACTCCTGCAGAAGTGCAGCCGCGCCAGGCCTCTCCTCCCCACACCCCCTCTCCTCCCCATGCTCCCAGACGTTTTCGGGGTGGGGTGGGGGATGTCTGCAAAGCCATGGAAGGCTGCTTGGAAACAGGACAAGGAACCCAGGGATGCTGATGGAGTATGAAAAACCACCCAAGGACCTAAGATCAGGTGTGCTGTGCAGGCGGCCACAGGCTGTGGCTGGGGAAAGCACCTGTCAGGGAGAAGTAGGGACAAGGGGAGAAAGCGCCTTGTGGGAAAAACACGGAGAACAAGGAAGAAGCCTGCACATGCACAGGAGCACAAATAAAGAAGGATGGCACAGACCTGGTGGGGGAGGTACATGGCAAGTCCAGGGCTAAAGGAGGTAGATGAAAATTAGAATACTGGATGATAGGAAACAGCTACACAAAACTCTAAAGAATGAGGGGGGTGGGGGACAAGAGCCAGCAGCACATGGAGGGGTGCATAATTAACAGGCACCTGAGAACAATGCAGTGAGGAAGTTTGGAAGACTGGGAGGAAGGGCTTAAACCGAAAAGGAGAATTTGCTAAGAAAGGTGTGGGGGGTGGGGTGGAAATGGAGTGAAATTTCTGCTGTTAGCACGTGGAATAAAAGAGTGCAAAGAACTGGGAGCTCTGGAGGGGTTAATAGAGAGGAAAACACTAGGCAAGAAAAAATGAGGTGCGGTGCCCAGAAAACCTTGTGGAAGGTGGATAATATAAGACTTTGGGAAGCCTTGGTAATGAGTGCTGAATAAATTCAAATTATTATTCTATTTATCAACATCATCATCCAATGCTGGGAAGTAACTGACCAAGAAGATCTTGTTTGCTTGCTTTGGTTTGGTTTTTTGCACGTGGAGGGAGGGACAATTTGCTCAAGCCTTGTAACTCTGCACAGTCAGATGGGTGGCCCGCCAGCACAGGTCACCTGAGCTCCCTCTGACACCAGCAGCACCGCGGGCTTCTCTCTTCCAGGGGCTAGTGTACTGATTTCCCCACCTCCGGAACAGGAATGGGACCGAGCCAGCACAGCCAACTCACCCCCTGCAGTCAGGAGACGCCGGGTCCCAGCGCCTTTCTGCTGGAGTTGAGACGCACCTAGGACCTGGGGAGAAACTTGTTTTCTAAGCCAAGTTCTCCAACCGCACCCGCCTGGGTCCTCCGGATGCGGCGTCACCCGGCGGGACAGAGCCGAGCGTGACCGGGGGAGGCTCCGGCTGCCCCCAGGCTCCCCGACCTTTGTTCCCCGCCCCGCGCAACCACTCGGGCCAGGCCCGGCCAGTCGGGAGCGCGGGTAAAGTTTCAGGGTAATCTCCCCGGACGACCGGCTGGAAACGGGTTCCGAAAGCACACCGCACGCGCGCCTCCCCCGAGGTAAGGCTGCGGGCGGGCGGGCGGGCGAGAGGCGCCCGCGACCCGGCCGGGCAGGGAGCCCACACGGAGACCCAACAGGTGAGCGGCCCCGCGCGTTCCAAGAACCCGGAGGAGGAGGAGGAGTTGGGAGCAGGACGTCCTACAGCCACGCAGCCGGCGAGCAGGGCTCAGTTCCTCCCCGGTTTCTAAGGCACAGCCCGCGCCCCGCGCCCCCGGCGCAGCCTCACCTCGCGCGGCTCCCCTCGGCGGAGCCTCCCGGGTCAGGGCGTCCAGCACGGCCCTGCGCCCCGGAGCCGGCTGCGCCCCTAGCGCGCCCGCTCCCAGAGGAGCAGGGCTCCGCGGGCTCGCGTCGGAGCTGGGTGCAGCGCGGGCAGCCGCGGGGGAGAGCGGGGAACAGGCTGCCCGCCCACGCCGCCGCGGGCCCCGCCAGGCCACGCCCCGGCCCGCGCCCCCACTTATACCCCAGGCCACGCCCCGTGCCGGCTCCACCCACCCGGGCCACGCCCCCGACCAGCTCTCCCCCACCAACTCTGCAGCCGCTCCCCACCCCCACTCCCACCGCCCCACCAGGTTACCCCGCCCGCCTCGCCCCTGGCCCCGCTCCCGCAACCCCCAGTGGGGTTCCTATGCCCCTCAGCGGCACCGCCGCCCCAGCCCAGCTCCCGCCAGCCGCCCCAAGCCACGCCCCCGCACCCCCCGACCTGAGCCTGGGTCCCCGCTACACCCCGGGCGAGCCGGGTTCTTCCCCCAGCCTCTCCCGGAGCGCGAGGAGCCGCCGCGTTGCCCGGGCAACCGCCCCCAACTGCGCACTCCCCTCCCGCCCCCCCTCCTCCCCGCCCCCCTACCCCCCTACCCCCCATCCCCCGCTCCCCACCCCCGGGCTGGGAGTTCACTCCGGGAGAAGGCCCTGGGGCTGCGCTTCCGAGCCAAGGAAAACACAAGGTGAGGATTTTTAAACCTGCTGGTTTCCCCAGGGCCTAGGGCAAGTTTTCTGGGGACTTGATTTCAGTGACCCCGCTGCAAGGACCGTCACCTTTCTGATGTGCTCTAGGTGTAATCATTGATTCACGAGAAACCCACGGAGAGCGAGCAGCTGGGATCTGCGCCCGCGTGTTCCATGTTGTTTCCTGACATGCAACTAATGGAACTAATGCAACTAATGCAACTAATGCAACATGCAACTAATGCAACTAATGAACGCAGATGCACCCCTTCAGAAAGTGCAGGTTTTTAGATGGTTCCTTTCTTCAGTGGTTATTCTATGCCACCAGACTATTACAAGCATGTGTTACAACCAGAGAAGAACAAAGCCCACTATTTTGAAACTAAAGAATGTATAAAATTATATTACGCAATGAAAAGTCAAAATTAATTTTATATATGCTTTTTAGATATTGAAAAACTACCCTGTATGATACCATAATGATGGGTGCCTATCCTTATGCATTTGTCAGAATCCATAGACCATATAACACAGCGTGAACCTCCTAAGTTATGGACTTCAGTTTATATCCAGTTTATATTTTATTGACACTTCAGTGAATATGTAAAATATATTCAGTTTATATTTTATTGACACTTCAGTGTCAATATTGGCTCATTAGCTGTAACAAATGTACCACGCTAATAAAAGATGTAAATAATATGAAAAGCTGTGTGGAGGGAGGGGGCGTGAGGGAGTGTATCAGAACACTGTGTACTTTCTGTTCGGTTTTTCTGTAAACCTAAAACTGCTCTAAAAAATAAAGTCTATAAAACACACCAAAATATTAATGGTAGTAATTATCTCTGGCTGGTAGAAATATGGGCACATTTTATTTTCTTTGAATTTTTATTGAAATTTCCCAAATGTTTGACAATGAGCATATATATTTTTAGAATAGGAAAAAAAATGTTATAAAAACTAAGCCATGGAAAATTTTAGAAACAGAATGAAAGGCTAATATCATTGAATATTCCATTTTATTTCTACTTTATATAACTTTAACAAAATCTGCATGAAGCACTCATAAATGTTACAATGAAATCTATTTTAGTATTATTTAAAAAGAATATCAAGGACTAAAATGAGGGATTTTTATTATCTCTTTAGAATTAGCACAAATCTGAGGAGCACATTTTGATTTTTATCTAACAAAAATCTGTGTTTCAAAAGAATACTGTTGCCTACTTGGAAGCCACTATTAAAATTTACATACAATCCTTTTTCTAGTGAAGAAAACACTGTCCTTGAAACCATGTCCTTGGGAAAATAAACCTGGCCCTCAGATAAATAAATGGCCTTTTTTTTTTTTTTTGAGAGCGAGTCTCACTCTGTTGCCCAGGCTAGACTGAGTGCCATGGCATCAGTCTAGCTCACAGCAGCCTCCAACTCCTGGGCTCCAGTGATCCTCCTGCCTCAGCTTCCCAAGTAGCTGAGACTACAGGCATGCGCCACCATACCTGGCTAATTTTTTCTATATATTTTTAGTTGTGCGGCTAAAGCTATTTTTTTTCTATTTGTTTTTCTTTCTATTCTTTCTTTCTATTTTTAGTAGAGACAGGGTCTTGCTCTTGCTCAGGCTCTTCTCAAACTCATGATCTTGAGCAACCCTCCTGCCTTGCCTCCCAGAGTGCTAGGATTATAGGTGTAAGCCACCATCTGGCCAGATAAATGGATTTCTGTAGAATCCTAAAAAAAAAAATTATATAGAAAAAATTAGCCGGGCACGGTGGCGCATGCCCATAGTCCCAGCTACTCGAGAGGGTGAGATAGGAGGATGGCTTGAGCCCAGGAGTTTGAGGTTTCTGTGAGCTAGGCTGACGCCACGGCACTCTACTCAGGGCAACAGAGTGAGACTCTGTCTCAAAAAAATTAAAAAATAAAAGACTTGGCCTAAAGGCATCCTGCTTCCTTGAAACCTTGTGTGACCCTGGACAAGCCAGTACCTTCCTGAGTTTCCGCTTCCTCTTAAGTGAACAGATGACAGTGGTACCCTATCTCTGCATCGGCTGTAGAATTAAAACTTTAGCCCACATAAGACTTGTGGTATCATCTTAGCAGGTTCAAGTGCTTGGTAATTATTACTTCCTGTCCTATAACAGCTACATTTTTCAGTGGAAACCTTGAGCTCCTGGGATAAAAGCTATTTCTGGGTTCCGATTGTAAACCTTTTAGAGGCAGGCAGGATGGTTGGAGAGAAAATTCATTGATCTGACATGGAGTGACTGGGCACTCTAACACCAGCTCCAGCTCTGTGTCACGTGGGTAGTTCACCTACCCTCTCTAATCCTCACTTTCCTAATTTGTTCAATGAGAGATCAAGACCAAAGATACCTAAATATCCTTCTGTTTCTATCATTGCACCAGGAACCACAGTGTGACTTCTAAGTTTAAAACCTAAGTCCCCTGTAGCGGCTCTCTCTGCCCACATTGCCCGCCATGGCTCACAGCCTTGCAAACAAAGCTGACATCTGCGTTCTGTCATTCCCCACAAATGGGAACCTCCAAGGGTCTCTGACCTTTTGCCTTGAATGGCTGGTACTCAACACTGACCGGCAGCTGAATCTGCTAGTAGCCAATTCCAAACTTTCACCTGAGATTCATTATAACAACACCGCCCCATTCTGCAGGACAGCGTCCAGGGATAGAAACAACCACGTTTTAACAAGTGTGAAGTGCTTTTCTTTTTTTTCACATGACATGTATGAAATCAGAATGTGTCTTTCCCTTAGTATTTATTCAGTACTTCACATGCCACTTCCTTTACATTCACTACCTCCTTAAAGCCTCAAAGCAATCTTTGCAGGACTGTGATCTTTCACATCTTATAGGTGGAAAATGAAGTTCAAAGAGGTAGAAAGAATTATCTCAGGTCTATCGGCTAGTAATCAGTGGAGCCAGGAATTGATCTTACGCTCCTGCTTTTTAACCACCCTGAAATAAATGGTGCTGTGAGTTTCCCCAGGGTTCCAAAGAAGCATTGTTGTGTTCCATCAGCTGAAAGTCCCATTTGCCAGAGGTTTTTCAGAAGGGACAAGGGAAGAGGAAACTCCTTTTTCCTCATTTTAAGCTTTTTCTTTGAAAAGCTTCTACAAAGTAACCCTTCTGGCTTCTGCCCCACCTTCTACTGCAGAAGAAGAGTTACTTGACTGGTCGCAGAAATCCATGGGCAGGATTCCTTGGCGGACGAACCTAATGTATTAACAGCACAGAGGATTCACTCTCTTTTTTTAACCTTTCCACCAGGACTACTGCAAGGAGCAATCTGGGGTCAGTGTCTGGATGTCACACACAAGACTTTCACCTGGCAAGTAACTAAAGGTCCAGATTTGGCCCGGGGACCAAGGAATTATGAGCATGAACTGTGCACACATTTTCCAACTGACAGTATTATCACTGATACTTTTATCTTCCTCTCTCAGTCCCCAGCATTGTATTTGGTTGTGAAGGTGGGAGGGGAAGAAAGGGGCCCACAACTGCCCCTGGAGCATAAGACAATTCCCAAGAGAGCAAGAGAGCCAGAGCCTCTTCCACTCTCCTGCCTCTCCGGCCCTGTGGTTTCCGGAAAATTACTTGACCTCGGCTACAACCGGCTCCTTATCTGCAATGCGCTGTGGTAAAGATTGAGTGTGATAACGCATGTGAAGTCCTAGCTCAGTGCCTGGCACGAGGTCAAATGCTCAATAGATGGTGGCTGTCACTTTTGATTAGAATGGATAAGGTGGGTTTGCCATCTTTTATTCTATGGTTTATTAGAGCAGACTTCTCTTTAATTTGAAGCTTCCTAGGATGATAGAATCACGCTTGACATTTATCGGATTATCTTAGCACATAAGTATCTATTTGGGGGAGGGGGAGGGTCTAATTAATTTAGGCAGAGAGAGGAAAGCATTCCCCCTGCCTTTTGCCCAGAAATGGGGCATGGAGCCCAATGGGACCAGAGAGTGCGGGGTCCAGCGCACCGTCTGCAGTGCCTCCCTGCAGCTCACAGACAGGGACGCCGCCACAGCTGGGTTTGGAGGGAATGTGGATGGGCAGGGAACCCACAGTCACTGCAGGAAACAGGTATAATGATTCCTCAAGAAATTAAAAATGGAATTACCTTATGATCCAGCAATCCCACCTCTGGGGATATACACACAAAAGAATAGAAAGCAGGGACTCAAACGGATCTGCACACCCGTGTTCACAACAGCATAATTCGCAACAGCTATAAGGTGAGAGCAACCTAAGTGTCCATCAAGGGGTGCATCAGTTAAATAAGATGTGGCCTGTCCCTACAATGGAATATTATTTGGCCTTAAAAAGGGAGGGAAATCCGACATATGCTACAACACGGGTGGACCTTGAGGACATTTTGCTAAGTGAAATAAGACAGTCACAAAAGGACAAATGCTATGTGATTCCACTTACATGAGATTCCTAGAGTAGTCAGATCCATAGAGGCAGAAAGTAGAATGGTGATAACCAGGGGTTGGGAGTGGGGGAGTGGGGAGTTACTGCTTAATGAGTACAGAAGTTCAGTTTTGCAATATGAAAAGAGTTCAGTTGGTAGATGGGGCTGGTAGTTACACAATGTGACTGTACTTAATGCCACTGAAGTGAACATTTAAAAATGGTTAAGATGGTGGCCAGGCACAGTGGCTCATGCCTGTGATCCTAGACTCTGGGAGGCTGAGACGGGAGGATTGCTTGAATTCAGGAGTTTGAGACTAGCCTGAGCAAGAGGGAGACCCCTGTCTCTACTAAAAATTGAGAAATTAACCGGGCATGGTGGCACTCACCTATAGTCCTAGCTACCTGGGAGGCTGAGGCAGGAGGATCACTTGAGTCCAGGAGTCTGAGGTTGCTGTGAATTAGGCTGACGCCATGGCACTCTACTCAGAGTAAGACTCTGTCTCAAAAAAACAAACAAACAAACAAATGGTTAAGATGGTAAATCTTATGTGTATTTTAACATAATTAAAAAAAAAAAACGTCCCTAGCTTTCTAATCTGCAGGCCAGAAGTTGCACAAAGCCATTGGGATGTGGGGGAAAGGAGCTGTCTCTGCAATTGACTGATGCCAGCATGGTTCTGAAAGCCTGGTACGCTGCCCCCTTCCCTGGCCCCTCTTTAAACAATGAATCTAGGATTCGCTAGTGTACCTGGACTAGCGCTGGAGAGGAGGGCTTTCCAGAGCAGTTCTCCATGAGCAGTCTTCCTCTTTGCTTTGATTAAGTAACTCCTAAAGTCCTGTCTTCTTTATTAAATTGTCATGATTGATATCCTTATTTATCAATTTTTGTTTTCTCCCTTGGACTCTGTCGCCAGTACAGAGTGGGCCCTAATGCTCTTCAAGGACAGATCTGTCCCCTGGGACTGGGGCAGCAGCAGAGGCAGGCAGGCCTTACACAGAATCCTCCTTCCACCTTTTGCTAGCTGGGCGGCCATGGACAAGTTACTTGGAATATTAGTTTCTTCATCTGGGACGCAGAAATAATAATGTCTGCCCTGCATTGCGGGGGCAGGGGGAGGATTACATGAGATGATCTATGTAAAGAATTGAGCCTGGCCTGAAAGAGCATGCAATAAAAACAGCTGCGGAGGGTATGTACACAGAGCCCATGTCCACCTCGTGGACTCCAGGGTTTTGCCAAGACTCACCCAGGTTCACTTCTTGGAAGCCTTCCCTGACTTCCCATGGAAGCATTACATGCTTCATACTTGGTGGTGCCGTAAGACCTCAAACACACCTCTGCTGTAGTGTCATTCGAAGAGATTACGTGCCCCTTGAAAGCAGTATTTTTTTTTTAACTTTATTTGTGTATTTTGGGATCTCCCACAATGCTAGATCCATAGTGGGTACTAGGTATTTAGTAAAAAAAATAATAGTAATAATAATGATAATACACTATTAGTTACTGTTATATGCTTAAAAGTATAGTAATGAAAAATTTAATAAATATAATATACAATTAAAAAATAGAAACCAGTTCCTGCAATCAGGGATCCAACACTCTAGGCAGGCTGCCAGTTCTTTCTGCCCGATTTTTATGTTTCATGTTAAAACAATAATTCTTTTCAACTCCAAAATGCTAAGCAGACTCCTGATAACCACCATATTCCACGACTATAGTTTGAGGCGAATCATGTGACCAGTTTTAAATTTCAGCTCTGCCCAAACTCTCCCATTTTAAAGCCCGAGTTAATTCTTTCTTCCCCCACTGACTCCAGAAGTGCAGGAGGACAGATGAGCCTGAACAAGACGACCCACTGTTCACTCGTACGCAGCCTGCGGACAGCGAGGAGCAGGTTAAGGAGACCATGATAACTGCAGTAACGTGACAGACCGGAACATTCACTAAGGAATATTCACGGTAAGCCTCTGGACCTGGGTAGCAAGGGAGGATGAATAAGTGGACGTGCTACGAAAATGAACTATGAAAATGAAACCGTACTCTTGAGAGTTTAAGAAAATAGTGGTAAAGGCATACACCTGGCCAGATTCAATTAGAGTAGTCCTTAGGCAGAAAATCTAGAAACACCAGGGTTCTGGCACCTTCTCGGATTTATTGCATTGTTTGAGATATGCACACTGCTCCCTGAACATGTCTCAGAATGAAATTGGTAATGTTTACAACTAATAACACCGAAATGGCTCATGCTCATGATGGCCGTATTCCCTGAGAGAGTGTACTTTGGGCTCTACCTACATCTTGCATTCGTGTCATCCCTTTGTCCTGAATGCAGAATCTGTGATGCGTGCCCACCCACAGAATATGGCAAAGGCCATAGAATGTCACTCCCACTCCCAAGATTACATTGTGTCATGTAAGACCTCATCTTAGCAGGCTGGAGGCAAAGACTGTCACTGCTGGAGAAGCCCACGTGGCCAGGCACCGTGGCAGCCTCTGGGACCTGGGTCAGTCTTCAACCAACAGCCATCAGAAAGGTGGGGCTGTGAGTCACACAGCCACAGAGAAACAGGGGTAACAGTAGTACCCACACCCAGAGTTGACGTGAATATTAAGCGAGAACATACATATATGTCTTCATAAAATACTACTTGTTTGATTAATAGTGGGAATTTATTATCATTTTGCTAGCCCAGCCCAAAAGAAGTGACTGGGTTGGGAGTCACACCCCAAGGGATGAGTTCCAAACTCCATACTCTGTCAATCACGCCCTACCAGGCCACTTCCCAGAGTGTAGCAGTGTCATCATAGCTCACAGCAACCTCAAACTCCTGGGCTCAAGGGGTCCTCCTGCCTCAGCCTCCTGAGTAGCTGGGACTACAGGTGCACATCCAGCATGCCGGCTAATTTTTCTATTTTAGGGAGAAATTAGCAAGAGCTAATTTCTATTTCTATTTTAGCAAGAGCCGGGGTCTCCCTCTTGCTCAGGCTGGTTTTGAACTCCTGATCTCAAGTGATCCTCCCGCCTCAGCCTCCCAGAATGCCAGGATTACAAGAGTGAGCCACCCACCGCCCCACGACCCCAGTCATTTTTAATGGCCATCATTCTCTACAAATATTTCAAAATGATCTCTTCTTTTAGACCCTATTCTCCTGCATAGATCCACATAAAGTAAATGCTGTTCCTACACAACTTAAAGGTAACTGGAATTGCAACTCAACACGTGGAGGATCTTTGTGATTTGCTTTTAGCAGACAGTTTGTGCACTCTTCATTGCAATTGCTCTGAATCATTCTCTCCACCACGTGTCTTCTGTTGAAAGTGGCTTTGGCTGCCTTTGCTGATTTCTTCGTCTAAAGAGCATGTTTTATTCACGATGAGCCCTAAATTGTTGACTTCCTCACTTTTCTGTCGGACATTAACAGAACCACCGCTCTATTATTTATCCCTTGCCTACCTGGCAGGAACAAGTTCCCTTGCACAAAGAAAAGCAGTGAACTGGAACATGAGGAGAGTGTGTTGGTGGCAGCAAGGAGGAAATGCAGGGAGTGGGGCTGGCCACCTGGGCCACGCAGCCCAAGGCTCCCACCAGAGGCGCCAGGAACACAGGGCCTGTTGGGAATCCCAAAGGCTCGTGGGCCAGTCTAACATGGGCTCCTTGCCAAGCAGCTCATGTGTTTGTGACGCCCTGGAATGCTGTAATATTGATTTAATGTTTATAGGGGTACAGACGAAATCAAATCCAATTGAAGGGACACCATCTGGAGAGGAAGCCTGAGTCCCAACTCAGAGATCATAATTAGACATGAGCACAGATGTAATATAGAATTTTTTTCACACACACACACACGCACACACACACACAGAACTGCGTCTGTTTCACACATTTGCCTTTATCACATTCAACTACGTTGTGCATTGTGTATACATAAAGGGTTCACAGAGATGATAAAAGCAGTTTCAACTTAAAACAGGAAAGTGAGAAAGAAAAGACATAATCATCATTTGGGCCATGAACATTTGGTGAGAGAGAGAGGGAGAGGGAGGGAGGGAGGGAAGGAGAGAGACAAGACTGTTTCAAGATGTGTAGATTCCTCCATGACGGGGACTTTGAATCATTCAGCATTTTAGCTCCGGCACCTTGCTCTGAGTGACCGGCGAATGCAAGCCTGATGCCTGAGCAGCTTGTATTCGAAGAAAGGGTAATGGTGAGTGACAAAGAGACATCGTCCACAGCACGATTTTGAAAAGGCCCTGGGCGTCATCTCTCTGTGAGCAGAGACACTGGTCACACAGGAGGGTGTGGGACGCTGGGGGACTGGAGCGCGGGCAGCTGGGGCACGGTCATGTTTTATTCCATCACTGGCACAGAGCGCATGCTGCGTGGGACATCGGTGGCGAGGACCTCCCTTGTGGAGCACACGGTCTGGGGGAGGCAGAGGAGGAGGAGGAGGTCACTGCTCACAGTGTGACGGGGTGACATCGGAGGGAGCTATGGGCACGAGGAGGCACAGAGGACAGTGGCCACATCCCTCACCAGGACTCACTTGGTCCCTCAGCACCTTGCCTGTGCTTTTCACGGCGTGTGTACCATGGTCTGAAGGTGCCCGCCCTCGTGAATGGGATTAGCCCCTTATAAAAGGGCTTCAGGGGGCCTGCTTGCCCTTCCACCACGGGAGGACACCGCAGGCACCATCTACGTGGAAAGGGCCCTCTCCTGATGCCAGATCTGCTGGCGCCTTGATCCGCTGCTTCCCAGCAGTCCCCTCCAGGACTGTGCGCAAATAAATTCCTGTTGTCTATAAATCACCCATCTAAGATATTTTGTTATAGCAGCTGGAGTGGACTAAGACAGCACGTATCACATTTTGCCTGAGTTTGCTACTTCTAAAAAAACCTCGTTACCTTTGTAAAATTATACATTCCCTGAGAACTGAACTGCGTCACTCTAGCAATACACCCTATTCTCCCCTTTGCTGCCCTCGTCCTGGGCCACGTGCAATATCGGTTTACTAGTATCAATTGATATTAATGTTTAATGTATATTTATATTAATATATTAATTATATAATATCTTAATACGTTAAATATATTAATGTTTAATGTATATTAATGTTTAAGTATAATGTTTAGTACCATTAAGGACAACACAGAGAGCAAACATAGTGAAGTCTATTAAATACCTAATATGTACCAGCTTCTATTCTAAGCATTTTACATGTTTTTACTCACTGAATCCTCCAAACAACCCTATGTGGTAGCAACTGCTAATGTTCCCATTTTACAGATGAGGAAGCTGAGGCCTCTCTAGGGAGGTTGGCGACTTATGCAGAGTTGGTATTTGAACTCCCACAGTTGAGCTCCAGACCCTGCCCTCACAAAAATGCCTCAGTGATGGGCATTGCCTTCTAGATTTAAGCAGAAACGAAAAACACAAAATCAAAGGCTAAGTATGAAAAAAACGGTCAAAGGAAATTTGATGTTCAGTGGACTGCCAGAAACACAAAAGTGTAGTGCTCGCTTAAGAATAAGTAGAAATGTATGTGGAAATAGGTAAAGAATTATTAGAAGATAAATAATAAAAGTGAAGTCATTTATTACAATTCCGAAGTAATCTGGGATTGGACATATGTTAATCATAACGTGAAATGTTTATGATGAACCCTGGCAGAGACAGAACCTGCAGGCCTCCCAGAAAGTGTCCGAGTACTGCTCAGAGACGTCACACGGGATTTGACTGCCAACAATGCTGAAGACGTGCTGCAGTGTCACCGAGGCCATCGCTGCTATCTGGATGACTGGCAGGAGGTCTGGGACAGGGCCAGCTGCAGACACCGAGGACGTGTGGAGTGGCAGGGGGTGAGCACAGGTGCTGGGGTGGGGGAGAAACTGCACGTGGGTTACAGGGGTGTTTGGAGCAGCTGATATTGTGGAGGGGGTGAGATAAGAGGAGACAGAGGCAGGAGGAGGACAACTGAGGCACCCAGAGGCTGGGCCTCGTTCTTCCCCTCGCCCGCCACTTTCTCGCATGACCGTCCTCCCATCTGTCCTAGAACCTCAGAGTTGCCAGCTCCATCCTCCTCCGGGCCACACTCCTGGCTGCCACAGTCCAGCAGACACCAGCTTTCTGTGGGACAGGTCCCCTTGTCTGTGCTCCCCCACTGTCAGGCCTTCCCTCCATGGGCTGTAGGACTCCCTGCCTCAGTGGCCCTCCTCCACGCCCCCATGCCCCTCCTGCCACTGGGGGTGGGTTCTTTCCAAAACACTCCCCGGGGCTGTTGTGCCTCAGCACCTACACACTCAGGTTCCTTTGCAGGTCCTACAAGGCGCATCAAGACCCGGCCTCGTCAGCTTTCCCCCATCCAACCTTGCACCCATCCACGGGCTTTGCACCAACCCTGCTCCCCGCCTGGCTTTCTTCCCCAAATGCTCCAGGGGCTTCCCCACGCCGGTGAAGCTACTTCTGGTGGTCTCTCTGCCTTTCCCACAAAGACTATTCAAGTGGTCTCTATCCACTTGGCAGTTCAAGGCTATTCCTTCTTTGAGGCACAGCCCACACGTTACATCCTGCCCTGCCTACAAGCAGAATTAAATATCCCCTCGTCTTTCTTCACCATACGTCTTTTAGACTCATACGTTTGCCTGATCATCAGCTGGTATTCAGTAGGCACTCAAGACACATGAGTTGAATTAAATTGGACTGGATTAGGTTGCAGCAGCCATATCTGTGGTCACACAACTGGTAAGTGGCTGAACTGAGATTCAAACCCAAGTTTTTATCTCCAAATTCAGGGCTCTCCACTACCCCACAGCTGACAGAGTCCTGGGAGTGTGGGGGGCCTCGGGGTGGTCCCTGCTTCCTGAGGAGGCGGCGGCAGAGAGTTAACCAACACTAGAGTCAAGCAGGGACCGTCTCCTTAGAGTCCGTCCTTGCCAGGTAAGGACACGACATCCTCACCGATGGAAAGGGGCGTCTGGGAGCAGACGATGGCAAAACGGGGTGTTTCTCAAACGCCTGACCACAACCCACAGGCAGAAACGTGTTTCACCTCGCAGTCCACTTAGGCACGTGCAGGAACGTCAAGAGGGATTACAAACAATGCTGGCCTTAATGGCATGTGATGCATTCTGCTGTTCTCTCTCTGTCCTGTTTAATTCTGGTGGAAACTCACTCAACTGATTTCAGGACCCATGAATGGGACGAGTGCTATAGGTAGCAAACACCATGGGGACCTGCAGAGTGGAAATGACGCTTCGTGGTGACAACGGATAGGGACAGACAGGACACCCCTCTGCTCCTTGGCTTCTTCCCGCTCCCCTTTTGCCCACTCTCTTCTTCAGTCTCAGTTTTACCATGACATCCACGTCCTCGTTCTCCCTCTCTGTTTGTGGATGGAGTTTACATTCCTCCAAGGCCAGTCACCACCCCGGATCACAAAGTCCTCCTCTCACGGGGCACGCAGGGCATAGAGCCTTTCCTGTTAGAAACGCTCATGGAAACTGCAGATAGCACACAAGCAGCTGCCCTGGAATTAAGAGCAGCTCCCGTCCTCTCCCCCCGCCCTCCCTGCCGTCCGCACGTCTCCCGGTCTCCTGCACACACACTTGTTGCGAGGACTGAATGCCCCTGTTTCTGTTTTTTGCCTGTACAATTTGCTTGGTCCATCAAGCCTTGTGGACGTTGTCAACAGCTGTGGGCACAAGAAAAGGGTTGGGCACAAGAAAAAGTTGCTTGCAAAGATTCTCAACTCTCCAACCAAGCTCTGCGTCTGCATTTAGCCTGTGCTCATCATATCAGACATCATAAGGTAGCATAATTTGGTTATGTGCCCACCAAGCGTCTGCATTTGGTGCATCAAGTCAGAGTCTCCTGAAGGGACCCAGGAAGACAGTGTAACAGAGCAGAACACTGACGTGAGTTAATGTTTCTAGGGTTGCCAAAGCAACTAGGCTGTACAGCACCAAGTTAGACCCTGCCTGCTTTCTTTCAGCTCTATGGGCATTTCTGATGTGATGCATACATTTTGGAAAACAAAAATAAAAACAAAAACCGGTGTGTTACTGTAATCCTGGCACTTTGGGAAGCTGAGGCAGGAGGATCCATTGAGCCCAGGAGTATGAGGTTGCAGTGAGCTGTGATGACACTACTGCACTCCAGCTGGGGTGAGAGAGTGAGATTCTGTCTCAAAAAAACAAAACAAAAAACAAACAAAAAAACAAAACAAAAAAGGTAGGAAGCCACATGATTCAGCAATTCCACTTCTGGGTATATATCAAAAAGAACTGAAAGCAGGATCTTGAATAGCTATTTGTACACTCATATTCATGGCAGCATTATTCACAAAAGCCAAAAGATGGAAGCAACCAAAGTGTCCACTGATGGATGAGTGGATAAGGAGAATGTGGTACATACACACGATGGAATATTACTCAGCCTTAAAAAGGAAGGAAATTCTGACACCTGCTTCAGCATGGGTCCACCTGGAGGGCATTATGCTAAATGAAATAAGCCAGATGCAAGAGGACAAATACTTTTGAGTCCACTGATATGAGGTCCCTAGAGCAGTCAAACTCATAGAGACAGACGTGTAATGCCAGTTACAGGGGCTGGAGGTAGGGGTGGGGAGGGAGTCAGGAGCCGGAGTTTAATGGGTACAAAGTTTCTGTTTGAAAAAGTTCTGGAGATGGATAGTGGTGTTGGTTGCAGAACAATGTAAATGTACTTACACACTTGAAAATGGTTAAGACGGTAACTTTTATGTTATGTATATTTTACCACAATTAAAAGAAGGGCTGACGCTGCTTTCAAGATCAAGTAACTAGAGTCATTGTTCTGTCTTCTGTCTACTCTCACTGCATCATGTTTTGCCTCAGTTTCTAGAAATGCATCACCCTGCCATGCCAATTAGAGCCGTCTGCTTGAGACAATTTTTACTATAAATGGAAAAACATTCTATTCTTAGTGGTAAAAAAGTTATCTTAACTATCAAGTATCATCTTTTACCCAAAGTGTGCTTGGAGTTATAGACCATGGCAAATATTAACAATAAATTCATCGAGAAGACTATTGGGAAAAGAATTTTTTGATATATGTCAAGAATCCCCCAAATGTTTCCATTCCTTTATTTCCATGTGGAATGCATGGTTTTTCTAAGAAAAAAAAAATTCTTGTCTGAATAAGGTCTTTTAAAAACTGGAACTTGCACAGATGTTCAAAATTAGGGGAGGGATTAAACAAATCTCAGCCCATCTGGGGAATGGGATATTCCACAGTGTGTAGCCATCCATAATGGGAAACGCTTTAGATATAAAGGTATATACTAATTAAATATATAGCATAATCATGCCACTCAAAAAATACCTATGACAAGTAAGAAAATTATTGGCGATTTTTAAAAATTTATTAAAATTTCTGTACACTTCCTCAATATTGTCTAAAAGAATATTTTAGAGGCTATTTTTAGCCTACACTTCTCTATGTTAATTATGCCAGTTTATGTATTATTTATCTCATTACAGTATGTAGATAACACTATAGACTACTACATTGTTCATCTCCTTATCAATCTCAGTTATCAATTCCTATTTTTAAACAAAAACCAACTGACTGCGTGTAGACCTGCCTACATGAAGCAACTGCCAGTCACAAGGCCACTTGGTGAGCGTCACATCAAGGGAGTTGAAGCAGATGCTTAATCGTGCCAGGCTTACAGAGTTCGATGTCCACTCCGCAGTGGGAACGCCGGCCTTGCCAACGGGGCTGGAGTCCCCAGATTCAACCGACTTTCATCCCCAACAATCATCTTCGAATTAGGGCCGGCTTTGCCAATGGGATCGAGATACCCAGAGTCTGTCGACCGAGACTCCCTCTGTCCTAAGTAGAATGTGGATAGGTGCTGCCCAAAATGCCATTTCCCTGTCTGCCACCCCTCTGTGTAATCGGCAAAGATTCCCAAGCCCACATTCCTCCGGCCAGCTTTCAAAGCACTCCGTAGTCACCTCATGCTACCCGTGCAGTTGAATGACCCCGCTCCTGGGACTCTCAGCTGCAGACAGACTGGGCCTCGCGTTTTACACGTGCAGTTTGTTCAGGAGGGCTCGTCTGCTTTCTCCCTCCCACCTGGAACAGCCTCTTCCTTGCTCCACCGGTATGAAGCCTTCCCTCCCCATTCCCCAGCTGCGAAGTCCTGGCCAGCGCCACCCACACGGATTATTCCCCTTCCTGGTCTTAACGCCTTCCCAGCCACACCACCAGCTTGGCAGTTAGCAGTTCCCTATTTTCTGATCATGCCACCTGGATCTCGCCACCTGGATCGTGCTTGCCTCTCCCCAGCCTTCCTGCGTGGGTCAAAGAGCCATGGGAAGCAGGGAGTAAGCCACCTACAGCTGCCCTCCTCGAGCAGGCGTTTCGGCACTCAGGGCGCTGGCTAGCTTTCCGCTTCCACCAGACTGTCCCTGCCAGAGGCTGACAGATCTCACCTAGCTATTAGTACTCCCTGAACTGTAAACTGAGAATTATGAGAAGAAGAACTGACCAGTCCCTGTTCTGTTCCTCAGTCCAATCTAGCTACACAAGTGCTGTTGCTCAGGTATCAGACTCTACCCCTGACTCTTCTCACTGAGGTCTGGGATTATTTTGTTACATCTGTTATCGGCTTACTCAATTCACGTCCCCTGTGGACTCCGGTGAACGGAGAACCAGCAGAGGAATGCAGTAGGAGGCTGCTACAGTGTCTTTGGACAGACTTCTTTTCCCCTGAAGGGACATATTTAACCTTGTTCAAAGACCCTGCAAAGTCCTGTTTGGCTGGAATCCTCCAGCTCTTTCCCAATGCCACAGCTGTTAGCAACAGACCTAATTAATTCCTTTACTAGAGGAAAAGAAGTTAGATCATCACCTTTATCCATTTAACTTGGTATTTTGTGGCTATTGTGAAAAATCAGATTCTTCCAAAGCGGTAGGATTTACCCATTTTAATCAAGCGTTCGCTCTTCCTAACGTCCCCAGCACCCAAATTATACAGTGACGTCAGGTTTCTTTTGACTTGACCGCTTCAGACGCAAGGATCGCTTTGGTTAATTGCTCTAACCTTTCTTCTTCTTTCATTCTTTTGGAAACAGGGTCTTGCTCTGTCTCCCAGGCTGGAGTGCAGTGGTGTCATCACAGCTCACTGCAGCCTCCAACTCCCAGGCTCAAGTGATCCTCCCGCTTCTGCCTCCCAAAGTGCTAGTATTACAGACATGAGCCTCCGTGCCTGGCCTATGCCCTAACCTTTCATCCTAACTATACACTCGATGCCTCTTTTCTCTCCTCTTCCTACCACCTCATTCCTACCCAAAGGACCTCTGTTTCCTCATCCTCCATGTGGTCATAAGTCTACTAACACGTTCACCCGAATTTGGAAGGAATGAAGGATTTCTCGGAGAGGAGTCAGCACCTCAAGTCCAAGGGGAGAGCTCTGAGCAGGACCTGGGAGACGAAGGCAAGGGGTCGACAGCCAGGCAGGTGCAGGGATTACCCGCTGCTCCCCCCGGAACCTACAGCCTAGTCTCTGTGGCTTCTCGTGGCAGTCACGGGAACCCCAGGTGGGCCACGCTGGCCAGAGCCTGGGGAGGTGGGATCCGTCTCTCTGTGGCCGCTGCAGCCAGGATGGAGCTGAGCGAGGGGCATGATGGCAGCAACCTGCAGGGACAAAGAACACCCTGAGAGCTGCTCGGCTGTGCCTGACCCAGGCCTCTCCCGGGCCAACGAGGGCTCCCTGTGCACGGTGCAAGCCCCAGAAGGGAGGGCTAGATTTTGCTATGCTCCAACTCCTCTTAAATAAGATTTTGGGTAGCACCTGGCATGGCGCTTGGAACATGGAAGGTGCTGAGTGATGTTAGTTCCCTTTCTTTCCTCTTGCCTTTTGGGCACAGGATGTAGAACTAAAAGGCACTCTTTGGTTGTCCATCTTGATGTGGGGGGATGGGATGGGGGAGGTGAGTACCTGTCCTCTCACTTTGGTGTGGTGTTCGTGGTATACATGGGCATGTGGAGAGTGGATCACAGCATCTGACAGACCCGGGTGCAAATCCTGACTTGACCACTTACAGGTATATGCCCAGAGGCAGGGGCGTAGCCTCTCTGCGAACTGAGCTGCTACTCTGCATGCAGGGGTACTGTAATGAAGACCTCACAGGCTTTTATAGGGACCCTCTGGTATAGAGCATGATCAGCCCACAGTAACACGAGGTGGAAGACGCAGTGGGATGTCCCCAAGCTCAGGTCGCTCATCTCTCTTTACAGCTGACAGCACAGTTGGAAAGCCTGGGAAGAAAGCCCGTGACTTGGAGAAGAACAACTTTTAAAGTATAGAAAACACATTTTTCTTTCCTGCTTTCGGTCACTCATCTTATTAATTAAAAATAATAGGACTGATCATCAATTGGTTCAAAATATAAACAAGCATATGAAGTAGAGTGCTACCAGTATCTGAGGTTTTTGATTTCATACCAAAACAAAACTTCTGTTCTGATGCCCTCCCCTCGAAATCCCACTCCATCTACCACTTAGGATTCTTTTATTTTATTATTTATTGAGACAGAGTCTCACTCTGTTGCCTGGGCTAGAGTGCCATGACATCAGCCTAGCTCACAGCAACCTCAAACTTCTGGGCTCAAGCGATCCTCCTGCCTCAGCATCCCAAGTAGCTGAGACTACAGGCATGTGCCACCATGCCTGGCTAATTTTTTCTATATATTTTTAGTTGACCAATTAATTTCTTTCTATTTTTAGTAGAGACGGGGTCTCGCTCTTGCTCAGGCTGGTTTCAAACTCCCGACCTTGAGGATCCGCCCATCTGGGCCTCCCAGAGTGCTAGGATTATAGGCGTGAGCCACCGCACCCAGCTGATTCTTTTCTTTTAATATTGGGTAAAATGGGAGGAGAAAAATAAGAAAGGAGGAAGGGAAAGGCAGAAAGGACAATATCCGTGCCTCTCCCTCATCTCCAGGCACCTGCGGTTGCCTTAAACAATCGGGACTTTTTAGACTTTCCACTCTCCAACTGGAAGCACCCTCTAGTTCAGAAGGGGCCGATGGCAGAAGAGGAATGTACTGGCAGGGCCCTCACCTGACCACAGATGGGGCTGCAGGTGAGATGCCTCAGTCGTCCCTCCCTTCCTGCTCATGCCTGTCCTCCCACAGGTGCTGCTGGGCTCACCTCCCAGGTGAAGGAGCAGACGCAAGCCATGGTCTCAGGGATGGCGTCTATGCAAACCCAACCTGGGAAGCACTTTGTCCGCAGGGAAGGCCAGACACTGGACGCAGAGCTGCTCCGGCAAGGCCCCTGGGTGACGACGAGGACGACCAGCCCAGTCTTTTCTCAGATTCCCCCAGGGGCAGGGAAAGGAACATTTCCCCAAGGTACCTCGGTCCATGGATCGTGATTCCAAACGCTGAGTCTTTTGAGTGATCTACTACCAAACTTCCGAGAAATAAAAAAAGAATATAAAATGCCAAGAAGAAGAAGAACAACAAGAGCAGGAGCAATTACTTCTTAAAGGGCAAGTTCCAACGCTCACACGAAAAGTCAAGGTAAACATTTTTGCATGCTCTAAGAAGGGCGCACTATCTCCTTGGTGGTATTTCTGCCCCAAATGCACGACCTTAATCTAACACGAGGAAACACCAGACAAGCTGGAAGCCAGGGAGTAAATGGCAGGCTCTCTTTGAAGGTGCCCAGGTTATGAAAGACAAAGAAAACCTGGAGAGCTGGAGCAATTTGGAGAGAACAGGTCAGCTTGACGACTGAACCGAATGTGTAGTCCTGGATTGGATCCCGAACCAGAAGAAGGACATCGGTGGGGAAATTGGCGACTTCCAAAAGAGGCCTGCAGATCAGCAAATAGTATTATTGGTGTTTCTGTTCGTATCCTGGGCTTCGGTCATTGCACTGTGTGTACGTCAGACATGGACATTGGGGGAGTTGGGAGAAGGATATACAGTAACCCTCTGTCCTATTTTTACAACATTTTTTGAGTCCAAAATTATTCTTAAATAAAAAGCTAAAAGAAAAAGCTTTTTCTATAAACGATTAGCAGTATCCAAGACTGTAAATCACACTGGGGAAAAGCTTGCTGGACAGTTGCTGGTGAAAAGTGGACAAAAGGGAAAAGACACTGCCTGGTCTACTTTTTATAACCGCACAAGCCAGAACATTCGCAGTCGTATTTCTAAGTCCTGTTTAGCTCATTCTTGGAAACACAGTTTTTGAGGCCATTCCGCCCAGTTCATCTGAGATGCCCTAGCCAGGTGGGTAAATAGCAGCTGTGTGAAGACCTAACACCCCATTTGCTGGCCCAGGTTAAATGGCAGTTCTGAAGAAAAGGAGAATACCAGACGTGCCCAGACCCATGGTTAGTCTGCTCTGAAACGGCACATTACTGCCCTTGAAGTGGTGCGTGAATTAGAAAAAAATAACAATGTTCACGTAATGATATCTCTGGACCTCTTTTTCTTAACCATCTGGGGCTTCATAGCTATTCATATAAAAGGCACAACTTTTATGGGCTGCCCCGTTTCTTACTTACTTAACATCCATTAAATCCCTCCTGCACACCAGGCACTAGCAGTGCTGCAAGGATAGACAAGACTCAGACCATCCCTCACGGAGTATTCACATCTAACAGAGACTGCCCTGGTGATTATGTTATGCCGATAAGCTCTATCATAAAGGAACATGCAAAGTGTTTTTGGAACATGGCAGAGAGAAGCATTAGCTCTGTTGCAGAAGTCAAATAAGGCTTTAAGGAATAGGTAGGAGTCTGTCAGGCACAGAGGGGATGGCAGGCTAGACTTGTGAAATTTCACATGTTCAAGAAGTCAAGTGTGGCTAGAATGTACAGGGAAGCAGGAAGAGGCAGAAGGTTCAAAAACACTACCAGTGCCCAACAGCAAAAAGTGACATTTGCTAGAATTCTTCAGAGAACTTAATATATTAATTTTTAAAATATTGATTCTTACCATTGATTCTTACCTCCAATGTTATTTGAAACAGGTAAGCTATACTGGCTTAATGTTAAAAACGTGGTAGACAATCCTCAAAGATGTGAATTGTGGTGTTCGTCACTAATGAAGTTAGAAAATGAAGCTAGAGTTCGTGGGCCCACCTCATTATACCATTATTCTTGGCTTTTTCACTTAAAACTGCAAAGTTCCACAAAAAAACACCCTAATTTTAGTCCTGCATATTTAATAAACTCCAGAGTCTTGTTTGAAAAGGACATACACAGGGCAGAAGTACACATAAAACCTAACTTTTGAACAAGGACATTTGACCTCAGTAGGGACAAGCTGGCTTTTGATCCAAGGAGTTCTGCTTCCATCTACATCGGACCCTTTTGTTTCAGGTTCCGGAATCTCTTACCCCAGGTCCCACCAATTTCTTGTTTATAAAGAGAGGGCTTTGAAGATGAAAACTCTATAGCTGAATCCCTAGTTCCACTTCCAACATCAATGAGCCTTTTATAGTTTGAAAATATCCTCTCTTCCTGCAGGGAGAGCAAACTGAGCATTGATTATCTGAGCATCTCAGTGTGTGGGAGCTCCTGACCTCCCCAGAGCCCACCGTGGTATTCAAGGATAACAGTGGTTCGAATATAAAGTCACTTTAACCTAAACTACTAGGCTTGTGTTTACTAGCCACATAACAGGTGAAAAGTGGAGCAAATGGAGTGAACTTCTGATGACATTTGCAGTCGTAGGTATCAGGATTGAAGGGAGCCTTACGAGTGGCTATACTTCGAATGTTACACATTTTGAAGTAAGAGCAGATATGCCAGTTAAGTAAATTGTTCCACATCAGGCTGCTAAGCAGTGCCAGAACCAGGAATAAAACCCCAGAGCACCCGACTTGATGTAGAATGTTTCTACCTGGACAGACTGCCAGAAATTATTTTTATAGCTCTGATAGTAGCCAGTGTCCTGAAATCTTTACAATGAATTTATATGTCTTTAAGATCCAAATAGTTCAAAATGTGGAGAACATGGCTTTCTGCAGTCCCCTCACACAACAGATGGCCATAAACCTACGCAGATTCCCCTGTGAGATCGTATCCCTCACCTGCCAGTGTTTTGTTCCTTGGCTGTCAGAAGAACCTCCTGCTCATACTTTCTTTTTAAGTGTTGTTGTGGGCTGACTGGTGGCCCCCGAAACATAGGTTGGAGTCCTCACCCCTGGGAGTGGGACCTTATTTGGAAATGGGTCTTCCCAGATGTGGTCGAGTTACGAAGAGGTCGTGCGGGAGTAGGGTGGCCCCTGACCTGACGGGTGTCCTCATAGGAAGAGGGAGAGGTTTGGGCGCACAGACTCACAGGGAGAAAGCCACTCGGGGACAGAGACAGAGCCCGCAATGATGTCTCTGTAAGCCAAGGGACACCACGGATTCCGGCAACCAGCAAGAGCTGGAAGAGGCAGCGAAGGAGGCTCCCCTGAGCCTTGAGAGAGAGCGTGGCTCTGCCGGCACCTTGATTTCTGACGTCTAGTCCCCCAAACGGTGCCAGGATAAATTTACATTGCTTTAACCCACCCAGTTTGTGATGATGTGTTACAGCAGCCCTAAGAAGTAACACAAGTATGTCATTAAATAAGATGCTGAAATCCAATAACACGCCAATGGATAAACGACATAAAAAGGTATTTTACAACCGAAACAGTTACAGTTATTAAACCACCACAGGACAAATACGTTCAACCTTGCTAATTATTAAAGAAACGTGCATTAAAGCACCAATGCAGTCCTTCTTTTACTAAAGCAACAAAAATTCAACATCTTGTCAATAGTCAGTGCAGGCCCGGTGGTAGGAAAACTGACAGCTAACACCTCACCAGAGGAGTGTAAAACTGGCATAAGCCTTCTCAGAAACATTTTGGTAATATTTATTCAGTAATACTTTAAAAATAATCTCTGGGCAGCTGATCAGATTCAAAAGGTACAGAGTCATATTTCAAGAATGCACAGTAACAACCAGTGGTCAGACCAATCCCCAGGGCGGCCTTTGCAGAATCCAGCTAAAACCCAGCCCTCTGCCCTGTCCTGCCCTGTGCCCTCACCCAGAAGGGGTACATAAAACAGATCCAGAGCCCAGTACTTCTTCATAATTCTTCACGTTACCTCTTGATATCACTTCTTGATAATCCTTAAGTTGTATTTAAAGAAGGTTTGTTGTAAATATTTAAAATTTTTCTGTATGTTATGATGTTTTGACATCCTAAAAATCCTTTGTGGCTGGGGAGAGACTGCCTCTCCCTGGACTACTCAATTCTTAGAGATTGCAGAGGGCCCAGCAGGGAGCGGGTCTTTGATATACAAATTAACCAGTGGGGCCACACTCCCCGCATCTGGCCTTTCAGCCCAGGTGACAATATTTCTCTGCCTTGGGCATCCCAGAGCAAGTACCAGGCAACTAGGAACCACCCACCCTGTAGCCCCAGACCTGCCAAAATTATTCAAAGTAGCCAGTCCTAAACCATTCACCTTGTCCCTCCTTGTCATTCTCAGGAAACCTCAATAAAGGTCACAGCCTAAACCTCCCCTTCTCCTGTCCTCTGCCCGCTCCACCCGGGGGCTTCCCCAGCGGCCCTGCATGGCGTGCGGCACCTCCTGCCTCTAGGACCTGTGGGTGTGATAAACCCTGTCCTCCTGCACCTCTCCTGTGTCTCCTCTTGTGGCCACACCTGACTGACCATCTCATAAAGGAATATAGATCAACAAAGGCCTTCGAAAATCCTGCCCCAGTAATTAAAAACGATAACATAGACTACATTCTACAACTCTTTATAATAAAAGATACTTTCTCTGTTATATAATAAACCCCTCATGGAAATCCCTAAAGCAAGTTCTATCTTCCTAATTTTACAGGAGAGGAAACTGAGGCTCAGAAGCGGGAAGGAGCTTGTGTTCATGGCAGGCCCTTGAGCTAACGGTGGGCAAACCCAGGGCGCAGCCCCCGTCTGTCCATTTCTGTCCAGCGGCCTTTCCCCACCCTGACCCTAGGAAGGTCTTTGCACAAGCCTTTTCAAAGTTGGAGGAGACAGAAGGTGGCTCATGCATGAGGATCTAAAGCCCAAAGAAGTGAAATAATTTTGCCAAGTTGACACAGCAATTATCAGACGTCCAAACGTGTCTCTGAGCCACGTGGCTTCGTCCCTCATAAAAATAATGAACATATGTAATCAAATTTCCATCCACTACCCAGATTTGTTGAGTCCAAATCCGCTCGTCCACTCAGCGTTCCTTAAGCGCCATCTCCTGTGGGCCTCTATGTGCCAGCCTCGTGCCAGTACCGTCTGTCCCTGCCCGGTGGACCCAGAGAGCCCACAAGTCGGTGGGCATGGGGTCCCTAAAACCGAGCCCAGCAACGTAGCTTCGGGCAGCCCAGAATCAGAACTCATCTGCAGATTTTTTCGGAGTGTTTCCTAGTTATTTCTGTCCATTATTGTTCGTTTAAAACGAAGGCATTTTTCTGGCCTGGCCATGAAAGACCATTCAGAAACTCAGATGAATAATTTCCTGTTAATAATCTGCTTAGAAAAACTTCTCTCCCACACACCGGCCCAAGGGAGCTTAACGTTCTCTGAGCAACCCCTGGGGCTGACTGCTGTTTCAAGGCAACCAGAACGTCTTAATTCTGCTCGGCAAAGTGAACGCTTTGTTTTGAGATCAAAAGGTTCATCTAAAAAGAAGTTGCCCCCACCCCCGTTTTCTTTCACATCGCGCTAGATTTGCAAACTTTGGTGAGACTAATAACGTGCCTGCCTGAGTTCAGGCAAAGGGATGGCTCCAGACTGCAGGGGTCCTCAAACTTTTTTAAACAGGGGGCCAGGTCACTGTCCCTCAGACCGTTGGAGAGTGCGGTGCACATTCCACACATGCGCACTGTGGGCCCGGGACGAGTCGGCTGCTAAGCAGGACAGGCAGCAGTGGCAAAAACCCTGGCGGGCCGGATAAATGTCCTCGGTGGGCAGCATGTGGCCCACGGGCCGGGCCGTAGTTTGAGGACCTCTGCTCCAGAGGATGCCGCGATCCTCGTCTTCACGCTCAGTAAATCCTGAGAGCATTTCAGTGTGGTTCCCTGCTCCGGGCAGTCACTCTAAGGATTAGCAAAAAGCTCGTCGTAGGGGAAAATGGACGCTAGCTAAAGATACTCTTAAAGTGCGAAGGCAAAGCACATTATGTAATTTCCAATCTTGCCTTGAACAAATATAATTTTATGGGACACACAGCCTTTAAATTTCTGTTAAAATATATCTCCCTACACATTTAAAATTGCTGTACTGTCTTCTACCCAACTTTTACAAATCAGAGGGAAATACAGGCGAGAAGGAAAAGTAGCTTTTTTCCCCCTAATTGATGAGTGTGTTAGTTTGTTAGGACTGCCTTAACAGAGCATCACAAACTGTATGGCTTAAACTACAGAAATTAATTTTCTTACAGTTCTGGAGGCTGGAAGTCTGAGATCACAACGTTGGCAGGGTTGGTTCTTCTGAAGGCTGTGACGGACGGTGAGTCTGTTCCGGTCCGTTTCCTTGGCTGGCAGAGGGCCATCTTTCCCGGTGTGTCCTTCCACTATCTTCCCTCTCTGCATGTCTCTGTGTCCAAATGTCCCCTTTTTATAAGGACATCAGTCATGTTGGATTAAGTCTACCCTAATGACTGCATCTTAAACTAACTCTATCTCCAATGACTCTTTCCGACTATGGTCACATGCTGAGGTTTGGGGATTAGGACTTCAACATGTGATATTCTGGTGGGGGAGGGCACATTCAGCCCGTAGCAATGAGTGAAGCCACACCGAGGCCACAAGACCACTGAGCAAACCCTTCATGTCTTACAGGCTCAGGGAGCAATGTCGGCACTCCCAGCGGCTGGAAGGGTGGGTCACCACTACGCAGCACGGGGTTTCTTCCCCGGCCTTGGAAGGAACGAGTGGGAGGCTGAGGCCAAGACTGCTGGGCTCAGAAAGGCCAAGTCTTGTCCTTACGGGCCAGGGGCTAGCAGGGAACCTGGATGGTATGATTTATATTTCAAACAGAACATCACATTTTACCAACAGTGTACTTTCGTCTACATCATCTCAGTGAACAAGGACCCAGAAAAGGAGAGAGTAGCCCCTCTCTTTTCGTGGACAGGAAAATTGAGAACCAGAGCAGTCAAATGACCTGCCAAGATCTTTAAGTGACAAAGTGTCAGGGTGGAGACTGTGACCCACAGCCTCCTATGGCTGACTCTGCACCCAGGGTTTCCTGCTCCAACTTGCCTGCCTCCTACGGGTTGCAGAGGCTGCTTCCTGCTTAAGATGCAACGTCCCATCTCACTTCTCATCCACGCTGGGTGAAAATCTGAGCGCCTCTCCTGGCCGCTCTTGTTATATCTGCAGCAGGAACCTGAGGCTGACGAGTCTGGCCCCACTGTCTTGCTGAAGGACGCTGTCTCTTGGTCTAGCAAAGATCCTTCACAGAGTGTTCCCGCCCCTCTGAAATTCACGCGCACGATGCGTGAAGGTTCATGCTTTTCATGGAGCTTCCTGGGCTTCTCTTAGAAGTCAGTGGTCCTTTAACCAGTAAGAACTACACTGATCTATTAAGATGGCATATCCAGGGCCTCTGTTGATGTTCCCTTGTTCCCCCGCAAAATGCCCCTATCCATTCTCCTCTCTTCTGAAAGCCTTTCCCAGCAGGGCCCCTTTGCTGATCCAGAGCTGGCCTAAACTGACAAAGAGAGATGCACCTCTCTGGGTGTCGGTTCATCCTCAATGTAGCCAGTGCCTCCCACCTCCCCAGTCCGCCTCTGGGCCACATAGCAGCAAGGAGTCAGACTGGGGCCTGTCCGGCCCCCTGGCCAGTGCACCGGCTTCTCCCACAGCAGAACCACTCACGGGGAAGGGGGCTGGCACCGTCTGCCATTGTTCACTCCTCGAGTAAAGGCAATGAGGTAGCACACCAGGGAGGGAAATCCCCTGGGCCCAAACCCACAGCCAGTGACACAGCTTTTGAAGTCCTCTTGGTTTATTTTGCCTGGCAGTGTGCTACCCAGGACCGTTCTACCATGCTCCTCTGTTTGGACCAGGCATCCTCAAACTACAGCCCTCGGGCCACATCCGGCCCTCCGGGTGTTTTTGCCACCGCTGCCTGTCCTGCTTAGCAGCCGAATCGTCCTGGGCCCACAGTGTGCATGTTCGGAATGTGCGCCGCGCTCTCCAATGGCCCTCCAGTGGTCTGAGGGACAGTGACCTGGCCCCCTGTTTAAAAAGTTTGAGGACCCCTGGTTTGGACCATTTGATACCCCTCTCTTCCTACTCCCCACCTCCTGCCAACAACACAACCTAGCACCTCTCCCCTGGAAAGTACGTGGAAACAGCCTCACATCTGGTTCCAGAGCCAGCCCTCGGCTAGACGCTCCAGTGAAACACATGTTCAACACGCTGGCTGGCTGGTTCCACACGGCCGTCACTGCTCCTGGAGGCCACATCCCAGAGATGAGTTCTCTTGCTGTGTCCCTGACTTGATCCCTTAACCCCTTTGGACCATAACTCTGCATTCTCTTGCCATGTGCCTCTACATGGCCCTGGCACTACTGTCCACCACTCGTCCCTGGTGCCCTGGTTCTGTGGGTGGGGCCAGTCTTCCCGTCCCGACCACCTGCTGACATCTGCGGAGCTCTCTGCCCAGGCTACCCATGTTGTCCTCCAGCCACCCACCTGTTGTGGGACCTACCTTCATACACCTTTTGGCCTGCCTACCACCTGCTGCTTGTCTCTAGCTATTGTCTTTTACCTGCATGACCTGCTTTTCCTCCCTCCCCTTCGGGTATCTCTGGCACCTGCGCCAGCTCAGTAGGAGTATCTGGTTCCAGATCTGAGTCCGTCTGTGTTCCCCGTGCCCACGGACATTAACCCTTCTGTAGCTATGGGTGCAGGCATTGAACATAGAGAAATATAACTTTATTTTCTATAGTTAATCTCAAATATCCCAAGAGCCAGTATTTCCACTCGGAGGTAGCACAGTTATGGCGGGTTTGAACAGTCTCTACCAGGTTAACTTAATCTTATTGGGGCAACTAGTCTTTCAAGTTCCTATTTCCCTTCATTCTGTGCAGCAGCTGGGCAGAGAGAAAGTTTCAGGGCAGTGGGTTGATCTCCCACTATTGTCTGTTCCAACAGGGTCTTTGGGTACCAGTGTCTCTTGGTCCCATCTGCCCACTGAGAGCGAGTGGGAAGCCATTGCCGATGTGGGCTCCCTTCCCAGCCTCCACTGTGGTAGCCTTGTACGCTGTGTATGAGGTTTCCTTCCTACACTTTGAATTCCAAATGCCACATTGTCTTAATGTCTTTGCTTAAGCCTGCCCTAAACTGAATTCACCCTTTTCTGTACTTTGTTAATAATGTTAATGCTTTCAATTAATCTTTTTTTTTTTTTTTTTTTTAAGAAACAAGGTCTTGCTATGTTGCTCAGGGTGGATTCAAACTCCTAGGCTCAAGGGATCTTCTGCCTCAGCCTCCTGCATAGCTGGGACTGCAGGCACATGTCACTGTGCCCAGCTCAAATAATTTCTGATCTTCAACACAGCTTGTGAGATGTTATTTAATTTTATTTTTTTATTTTAGCATATTACAGGGGTACAAATGTTCAGGTTACATATATTGCCTTTGCCCCACCCGAGTCAGAGCTTCAAGTATGTCCATCCCCCAGACGGTGCACGCCACACCCATTAGGTGTGACTATACCCATCATCGCCTCCTCCCTCCTCCCACCTGCCTGACACCCAATGAATGTTATTACTATATGTGCACTTAACTCTCGATTGGTTAGTGCCAATTTGATGGTGAGTACATGTGGTGCTTGTTTTTCCATTCTTGTGATACTTCGCTTAGTAGAATCGGCTCCAGTTCTATCTAGGATAATACAAGAGGTGCTAGATCACCATTGTTTTTGTGGCTAAGTAGAACTCCATGGTGTACATATACCACATTTTATTAATCCACTCATGGATTGATGGGCACTTGGGTTGTTTCCACATCTTTGCAATTGTGAATTGTGCTGCCATAAACATTCGAGTGCAGATGTCTTTTTTAAAGAATGTCTTTTTTTCCTTTGGGTAGATGCCCAGTAATGGGATTGCTGGATCAAAGAGATGTTATTTTAGACAGTTTCTTTACCCCCAGTTTGAGGCCCTGGGGTCTGGAGCGATTTGCCTCAGGGCACACAGTAACAAATAAGGACCAGAGCCAGGACTGGAACTTGGGCATCTTGCTCTCTGTCCAGGGCCTGCTCTGCCAGGGTGCAGTGGATGTCAGGGTTGCATTCAGCTGCCCTGGGGAACTGAAGACCGAGTGTGCGGCTTAACTATATAGAGGTGGATTGTGCTCCCACAGCAGGAGATTTGGAGATAAGCCACCCCAGGCTGACGTGGCAGCTCCACAATGCCAGCAGGTATTCCAGGCTCCTTCTATTTCTCTCCTGTTAACACTCAGCAGGGGGCTTTCATCCTGGTGGTCACAAGATGGTTTCCACTACTACATACATGCTCTGTGTCCACAAAGAAGGAAGAAGGGCAAAGGGCAAAAATCAAAATGGTGCATGTCAGCTCCCTCTCCCCTAAGTGGCTTTTCTGGAAGCCCCGCCCAGGGACTCCACTCGAATCTCATTGGCTGAACTGCAGCACACGGCCAACCTAGCTGCAAGGGAGTCAAGGAAGCTGGGTGTTTCAAGCTGGGCACGTTTCCACCCTGGAGGAAATCTGAACTTTATGAGGGAAATGGGGAGAGTAGAGGGTTGGCTGTGTCTGCCACAGCTGCCTGCCTCTCCCGTCTGCCTTCCCTGTTTTATGTTGCCATCCAGCACATCCGCCTTGTCACTCCCTCACCCTCTCTCTCCCGAGTTCCCCACCCCAAAAGTGTTGCAATTTCTGGAAAGAGCCAGGCTCCACAGTGGTTGCCTCTGTTCCTCAGACAAACTTCTTTTTCCTCAGATGAGTGAAAGGACAATGATCTAGTAATTTGCGCAACTATAGGAAATCTGTGTTCATCTGGGTTTTCTGTTTCCCATTTTAAATGCATGGTCCTGTTGTTCTCATGAGCCACTGGGACATTTTGTAAGGTCCAGTATTTTAGCATCCAAACTTTACCTTCTGGAAGTAGGTAAAGTTTATCACATCTGTCCTGATTTCGAGCTATTTCCAGGTCCTGGGGATACTGAGGCGAACAAGACATGCGAGTCCAGTGCCCTGGTCAGGTAAGTGGAGATGCCGTGGGCAGAAGGTTTTCTGAGTCTGCTCCCTGAGTTGTGGGTTGGTTGGTCCCTGGCCGTGGAGCGAGGAGGGCTCCTGCTTTCTGCGTAAGTCCAAGCAGAATGAGCTGTAGGGAAGAGGGCGATTTGATCTGGACAAGATACGTTCATGTTGGATGGGAACGCTTCTTCTTCTTCCTTTTTTTCTTTTTTTTTTTTTTTACTGTAAACAAATGCATAAGAACTTAAAAACCCAAATAAACGTTGGTCTCTTCAAAGTAGCTACCCAGTAAGAGCACTTTAATAACGCAGCCTTCGTCCAGACCATTTTTACAATTCCTTTTCTGGATCACTTTCGAGCTTATGTGAAAATCTTCTGAATTTCCTCACTGAAAACCCTGTCCTTTAGGATGGGTTTTATCTCTGAATATGAAGGGGAAGTGAACCAGGATGCAGCGAGAGCCCCCTGTGAAGAATGCATCTCCTTCCTCCACAGGTCACTGGAGCTTGCTTTTAAACAGTTCCTTTTTTAAAAATTTCATTACTTTTTTTTGTTTGTTTTTTTTTTCTTTTTGTTTTGTTTTCACTAGATGCCTCTTAGACAGCTTTTAAGCAATTTCACCTACAGTGATTCCCAACTCCTAAGACTACATATATGTAAAGCCTATAGAGAAAAAAGCAAAGATTTCAAAAAACAGTCCCCACACTTGGACAGGCATTTATTTAGGTCCAGACAATGGCATGTGCACAGATTCCGCTGACTTCCACTTTCTTAGTCACAGGACGAGTGGTTACTTCTCCACATGTGGTCTGTGTTTTATTCCAAAAAACTGATTAAACCTTCACCATGCGATCAGCTACTCACTTGTCTGCTTAGGGGACATGGACATGGAATGATTAATCCTGTAGATGTCTGGTCTTGTCTGATAAACACTTTGTTCTCATGACACTAACTAATGAGTTCAAATGTGGTCCGTAAGTCAGAACACTGACTATCCCTCCCACATTCTTCTAAGATTCTCATCAACTCTGCTATTGCCTTTATCTCTGACCTCTTCCTACTTTTCTCTTCTCTTATTCATGCTTTCTCTCCGGCCAGCTGGACTGTGGTTTGATCCATATTTGCTCAGCAGTCTCCTCTCCCCATTTATAGGCAGGCACCCACGTTTCTCAAACTAGAATCACGTGGTCCTGGCACCATGGGCCTGTTATGTGAAGCCCTGGTGTCAGCCAGTGGTTTCCAGTGGGAGCTCCTGGGTTTGGGGACTTGCGGTTTCCCTGGCATGAGTCCCTCCATACAAGGTGCTGGACACACACCAGCATGGGCCAAGCACACCTCCAGCGAGGACAGTCCCTGACTGGGGGGGGGGGGGGGGGGGGGTGAGGTCAGCCTGCAGATTCCCTGCCAGCTCTGGGCAGAAGGAAAACATCCGGAAGGAAGCGGTGGGGTGGGGCAGCCTCCAGGCCGCCTGCCCACCTCTCTGCACTTCCCTAAACTGCTGAGGAGTTGGAGGGAGTCCCGGGTGACCTTCTGCATCAGGAAGCAGCACAGGCAACCACAGGTTGGGACGCCAGGGTCCACCGGGGTCCTGACCTTTGAGGCCAGAGTCTTGAGGTTTTTAATCCACGGCCCCACTCCAGAGGAGCTGTGCGGGTCTTTGGTCCAGGGGACAAGGACAATAGCCATAGCGCCACTCACCACGCAGGGACTGGGGCAGGCCCCCACGCGGGGCTGGGCTTCATTCCCGGGAGAAGTCTGCAGCTGGCGACTTCTGCACCAAACAGTATGTTTGCTTAAGTCCTGGATGATGAATATGTGTCCAGCACACAGCCTTTGGACATACTAAGTATATAAAACAGACACAGGCAAAAATCTCGGCCAGGGATCAGAAGCCACCAACTCTTCCGCTTATTGCACACATGGGGGTGGGGATGGGATGGCTCCCATCACCTCTTACTTCAGGCAAAAATCAGGCAGGGCGAGGCCTCCAGCGAACGTCAGACCTGCACATCTGCGGGTCTGCAGATGGCTCTCCATCCCTGGACCGTGGGAATGTGAGCATTAAAGCCAGATCTGGGACTCCAGTTCCCTCCCACCACCACCATAGGACAGATTTCTCACTAATTCTTCCATTGCTGGCTGTTCCTCTGACCCCCAGCATCTTAGTGTAGAAAGCACACTGGACCCTGGCACCAAAGTCCAGCCAGTCCCTCTTTTCAGCCAGCACCACAGGACTTTGGATATAAAGCCTGCATTGCAGAAGCCACCTCTTTAACACGCATGCTCATTAGAAGTGCATACGTCAGAGGTGTTCGCTGGCTCACAACAAAAGAGAAGGGTCATTTTCCTGGGTGATGTACCTGCCACTGAGTTTGCAGCAGTCAGATGAGATCGGTTGGTCTAAGACTCTAGTAGAACCAACCATCACTTCATTTGGGGTGGTAGAAAGAGTAAAAAAAGTTTTTAGTTCATTTTGTTTTCTTGCCAGGTTTTAAAGATGAATTGGTAGTACAATCTTACATCTCAAGAAATGTAAGCACAATGCAATTATTCTAGAAATATGTTAAATGCAAGTGGTTAAACTTGAGATGGTATTTTTCATGGCAAGTAGGTAGTTTCTTATAAGGTAGAAAATTTTTATGCTCAAATCCTCCTTAAATACATTTTTTTGGTTTGCTTGCTCCCAGGAATCCTGTTTCTAAAACAAGGCTTGCCCACATCAATGGGGAGCTTTCGAATACAGATTCCTGGGTCCTGGGTGCAAGTTTTGTGAGCCTTAGTTTGGGACACTGAAGGACAGGCTCGGTAAGCCACCTGAGGCCTGAGCAGCGTGACTCGTTCCAGTGGACTTTCCTGATCACTCTGCCCCACCATCTAACGACCTTTCAGCCCTACCCTTCTTTCCAACCAGCCAACCAAAGCCAGAGATATCTGATCGTGCCCTGGGGGTTGAATAAATTAAAGTTAATGCATTAGAACATCTTGCTTACAGTGCAAGGTTAGGCAAGTTCCCAGGGGACAGACACAGGGGAGCATTTCTGGAGACAGCAGCCACGATGTCCTTTCTTCTCCCGTGTGTAGGTTCACCCCTTGGAGCACAGGGAAAGTGTCCGATCGGCCACCGTGGAATCCAGTTCTAAGGGCAAGGGTCCTGGTTCTGGAACACACCACTATAGTGCTGCCTGTGAAAGACGCTTTATTCCTCCAACGGAAGCCCCAGCACCTGGGGTTTATGACGACGGATACATTAGAGGTTCTGTCCATTCAGAGCCTCCCCCTGCCAGCAAAACGCTTCCCCGTCCACTTCAAAGAAAACTGCACACACGAAGAGACAGTTATGTGGCACACGGGTTAGCCCTTGGATTACAAAGCAGTTTACAGTCAGTTACTTGTTCATTACACTGTCATTTTGCCAACGGGAGAGTGAGAAGTAACTTGCATGCAAACTCGATTCGAGAGAAAAAGTAAAAAAATGGATATAGTCGTAACAGACATGATGCCTTGGTGCCTTTCCTATTGTGTCTCCCTGATGTGCGATTTAAATTCCTAACACCATCGTCTTTGAGCCTTGTATTAGATTCAAATGTTAAGCTTGCTCCCAAGCCAGAATCTTGTACCCTTTTCAGAGCCTGATGACCGTCCAGCAGCCACTGATCGGCAATGCTGTCTGCGGGGGATTTGCTAATGCTTTGCGGGAAACAAAGATTCCCGTTCTCGAGAAACCTTCAAGTCCTGGGCTGGAAAGGCTCTCAGCTGAACTTGAAGCCACTTATCACAGCTGATCTCATTTCTTGAGTACTTCCTGTGCCGGTTGTCCCTCGTCTCCCCGGTTCACTGCGCAGTTCACTGTTTCCCGCAGCACTGTGTCCCAGAGGCTGCCCTGTGCAGCCCGCCCCAGGTGCCCTGTGGCTCCTGGCTGGGTTCGAGCAGTGGGAGCCCAGGCAGGGAGCTGGGAGGACGCAGGGGGGAGGGATGGCGTCTGCTGTTGACCCCTCCCCGCTGGCGTCACTCTGGGCTGGTTTTGTCCCTTGAGTAAAGGTCCCAGGGTACCTGCAAGGTGGGTTCTGGCAACGCCCCGCTCTCCTCCCCTCCGACCTGGAGAGGGTAACCCTGCTGCCACCAGCCCAGGGTGAGCACCGTCCCCTCACCCTGCCCACACCTTTGTAAATAATTCCTTTATTAAACATTCTTCCAGGCCGGGCGCAGTGGCTCACGCCTGTAATCCTAGCTCTCTGGGAGGCCGAGGTGGGCGGATCGTTTGAGCTCAGGAGTTCGAGACCAGCCTGAGCAAGAGCAAGACCCCATCTCTACTATAAATAGAAAGAAATTAATTGGCCAACTAATATATATAGAAAAAATTAGCCGGGCATGGTGGCGCATGCCTGTAGTCCCAGCTACTCGGGAGGCTGAGGCAGGAGGATCGCTTGAGCCCAGGAGTTTGAGGTTGCTGTGAGCTAGGCTGACGCCACGGCACTCACTCTAGCCTGGGCAACAAAGTGAGATTCTATCTCAAAAAAACAAACAAAAAAAACCCATATTCTTCCAGCTACCCCCTTTTCTGCCAGGATTGACTGGCATTTCTACCTCCACTCTGGTATGTGCTAATTAAACCCTCAGTGACGGAATGAGGTAAGTTTGCACACCTCATTCTAGACTGTGAAACGGGTCTCGGAGGTACGCATTGACCGGGGAGCCGTCTGCCAGCCGCTGGCGTGAGCGTGGCGGTAATGACACAAGCTCTGACTTTGAGGCCCCTGTGTCTCAGTAATTTCGTGCCGTGCGAAACTCCTCCACCGGCGCCAGGCTGCACCCCACCTTCAGGCATCCCACCCCCCAGACTCGGCCATGGGTCATGGAGGCAAAGGCTCCTGCCCTCAAGCGGCCCGTCCCGGAGGAGAGCCCTGCGGTGTGCGCGGGCCGAGCAGGGAGCGGAGTCGCAGAAAGCTTGTGCAGCAGACCCTTTGGCCTTCTGTCCCCCCTGGGGTTGCCCGGAGCACGTCTGCCCTCGTCCTCCTTCCTCACCTCCGGGTGCACTCTGCTTCCAGGCGGGAAAATCACGACGGAATCACGACGGAATCACGCCCTGAACCACAACGTTGTGGGCTAAGCATGAGGAAGGAATTCCCTGGTTATGAATTCGCACTAGGTGGACCGGCAACTCTGCTTGGCCTTAACTCCTCAAGCCAACCAGACCTCTCCCTGGTGAGTTTTAGCAAGCGTGGGAGGAAGTTTTAGGGCCATCTGGATTCTTTCTCTCCGCCGAAGGAGACACGGAGAAGGAGAAACTGGCCGCACACACTCCTGACACTCCTTGGTCACCTGACCACTCACCTGCTTCCGTGAAGAGGGCGACGAGCGTCGTCTCACGCCCGGCCGCCCTCTGCCCTCCCTACACGCGGGGCTCTGGCTGTCCGTTCCCAGTGTCTCCTCCCAACGCGGTGAGCTGACTGTCACTAGGAATGAGAGGACGCTTCCCTGCTCTGAGTCGGGGGTCTTCTCTCTCCGCCTCTGTTAGAGGAAGCACGCGCCCGGTGCAGGCTCCTCTCCTGGGACAGTCGGAGGGGTGGCCCTGAGCCAGAAAAATGCGGATTCCGGGGCCAGTGCCACCATGGCCGCCTCTGCACGGGAGCTGGAGTTGTGGGGAGCAGAGGGCGTGGGTCCCGAGAGAGGAGAAAGAGGAAAAATGGCAAAGCCGGGGAGGCGTACCGGGAGACCCCCGCCCTGCCGTTCCACTCTCCGAGGTTTCCCGTTCTCTTCTGCCCTCCGCCACCTGCGAGGGCATCTCAGTCTCTTTCAAGCACGTGATCCTTTACCAAATGCCAGACCTGGTCCCACAAATCGAGGCGGGCAGGCTGTGATGGGAAAACACAAAACAAAAAACTGACAATATTCTAGAAACTTCTGACCCCACTGCAAACACTTGGACTGGTCTGTGTGGAATGCAGGACACTCACAAAATGGGCCAGGTGCTGATTATGTAAAAACGCTGTACGTTTTTTAGAAAGACAAAAGTTGGAGTGATTGTGCCTTCTTGTTCATTACAGTGGACAAAACGAGATCTGCGCCGTGCGAAACAGCTAAAGGAAACTTGAAAGGTTCCATCAGACGGGTTATCGAGCTGCTGCCGAGGTTGAGTGCCCATGTCCAGTTAGACCAGTCTGATGGCCTGTGAACACACCCACCTCCAGGACTGCCATTGCCACCCAAGTCTAGAAGGGAGCACAGCGTTCCACCAGGGCACCCAGCGTCCTTGGAGAAGATCTGCTATTCTGTGGCCACCCGGGAGAGACATGGCTGGCGTTTTCTGTCCGTCCTGTCTCCTGTCATTTCAGAGCACCCAGGAGCTGCGGGCCTAGACTGTGTCCTGTTCCCTGGGAGTCAGGAACTTAAGCGAAGGAAGGGTGGCCAAATTTCCCTCGCAATCTTATAGACGAGGAATCAGAGAGATTCTAAGGCCATGTAGATAAAAGACCAAAAGCAAACAAACAAAAACCATTTTAATACTCCAAACAACTCTCTAAAACCCAAAAATCATCAGCTGCGTTCTCTGTATGAGCTCAGATAACTGCTTTTGCTTTGGTGAAACGACATGTTATTTGGTGCTTACACGACTCAGCCCCAAACAGGCTGGGTGTGGTGGAGGGTTGGCGGAGGCTGGTTTTAGCCACTTCGTGTGTGCCCAGGACCAAGGGGGCCCAACCCGGGGTCACGGCAGGCGGCACCAGCGTCTCCCGGGGATTCTGAGCCTTCCTTTCCCATGGCCAGAGTTTGCCCAGGTTATCGCAAAAGCCTGAAACAGGAAATTCGTTAGGGAATTAACAATGGTTATCTCTGGGTGGAGGAGCTTTAAATGACTTATTTTCTGCTTTAAACATTCCTGTCTATTCCCCAACGGACGTTTATTGGTTTTGTAATTTTTTTTTAATTAAAAAAAAAAAAAAGCAAGCAACACAGGCCAACCGCTACTTCCTCTTTATCATTTGGCATCTTGCATTATTATCTTCCCCAGACCCGCTTGTAATAGCAACAAGCATTTATGGAGTATTTACTTGTTGCCAAAATCTGTCTAAGTGCTTTGTAAGCATGAACATCTACTCTTCATGGAACCCAGGAACTGGGTACTACTATTGTCCCCATTTTACAGATGAGAAAACTGAGGCACAGGGCAGCATAGTAATTTGTGCAAGGCCACACAGCTAGTGAGTGGCAGAACCAGAGTTTGAATCCAGGCAATCTGACCCCAGTCACACTGCTCGCCATGCAGGAACCGTGGAGAAACCTAACTGACTTGACTTGCGGCTGCTACTGCTGCTGTGCTTGTCAGGGACAAAGGCAAGGGAGAGACAACTGAAGCCATAAATCTCCTCCAAAGCAAAACAGCAGGAGCAAAGAGGGTAACCTAGGCGACCCTCCCAGAACGACTCCTTTGCAAAGGCAAGAGTCTTTCACATTCTGCGGTTGCCTTGTAGTCACCCTCCAATTTCTTCATGACCATTAACTAGGAAATTAAGCAGTAGTCGTAGCATCCCGATTTTTTTTTTTTTTTACTGAGGAGGAAAACAGAATTCCCGGATTTTATTGGGGTGGGTGGGAGGAACAGAGGGAGACTGGGGTGGAGGATTGCCTTAGTGCCAGACCAGGTCCCAGCAGGAGGGATCTGATCAATTTTCCCGCCAAAGACAGCCGAAATAAACAGATCGGCTGGACAGCAGCCATTTGGCAATTGTTTCTGTCGCTGTGTCGGGGGGGGGGTGGGACAGCTAGGAGACTACAGGCTGTTTGCAGACAGCTTCAGCATTTGATCCCTGATGGGAAAGCCCATGGGAATTCTGTCCAAACACCATGCCATTTACCCTCAGCACGGTCCCTCAAAGCATTCTCCTAGCGACACACAGACGGGCCGGAGAGAATTAGCTCTGCCCTGCAAGGGGCTCTGGTTGTCCCGGGCTTTTTAGCAGTCGGCGGTAGGCAGGCGCTTCAGCTCTTTGCACAACTGTTTACAGTGAAGCCGGGAGATAAGAATAAGACACCACCCCGCAGCAACACGTGCAGCTTCTTTGCTAAACTAGAAGAAACAGACTATGGGCAAAACTTGAAAAGGGGCTCCGTGCTTCTGAGTGAGTCATAGGTGGCTTTGGACGGCCCTTTAGTGACAGTGGCTGGCACCAAGCAGAGGTCATCACCGACATTCACCTTGGATGGAGCAAAAAGATTCTTTAGAAGAGGCTCTAATAAATGCCCCATGAAGGTGATAGCCTACACATCTGGGTCATAGGAAAATGTCTACCAAAAAAAAAAAAAAAAAATAGTATTTATTTGCAAAGGCAAGTTTGGTCAATATTTTTTGCCCCTCAGAAAGTATTATATTTCAGTATCAACTTGAAAACTTTTCTGTTGAGTCTATATAGAATTTTCTTCTTTTAAAATATTCCTGGGTTTATCCATAGCAAAGATTTGATAAGAACTTGAAAACAGTCACCAAAACGGGAAGATTGCTCATGGATCTTTTTTTATGTTTGCAATTCAACCCCCAAAACATCTCTCCTTGCCCCACTGCAAACTGGCCGTGAGGCTTTGGGCTAGGTGCTTAACCTCTCCAAGGCTCCATTTTTCCCTCTGTAAAATGGGAAAATAAGTTAGTATCTACCTGATAGAGTTGTACGACTTAGATCAGGTAACCCTTGCAAAGTTCTCAACACAGGGTAAGTACCAAATAAGAGTCAGTGCTTACAGTTGTTAATATTACTAACAGTTATGGAGAGGTAATGATGTGTAGGCACCATGTCAGGGGCTGGCGCTGGGCAGGGCTGGATGTGGCATCTCTTCTCGAGAAACAGAATCACGTGTGGTTCTCCAAGCGTGGTCCCTGCCCCAGCTGCCCCAGCACCACCAGGGGCTTGTTGAAAATGCAAGTTCTCAGCCCCTACCTCAGACCCACTGAGTCAGAAACTGTGGGGCCGGGGGGTTGGGGGCCTGGTAATCTGCGTTGGCACAAACTCCCTGGGAGACTCCAATGCAGGCTACGAGTTTAGAAGCACGGCGGAATGAATGGGGCACAGTTGATATGTGCTTTGTAGTGATTCTAAACTGCAGTGAGTTAAGTGTCATGTGCTTAGGGATTCCTTTGTTCCTGAATACATCGTGTACGAATAAGCCGCGCGTGCCAAGAGTTGCCCATACCCAAATCGTGCAATTTTCATGAATGCATAGGCAGCTTTGTGCACACGCATTTCCCTGCTGTAAATTAGAAACAACTTATCCGTTAGTTGGGGAGTATCAGACCACTGTGGGTAAGAGGAGAAGGTGATGGGTGAGCACTTTCAGGCACAGCTTCTACGGCCGTGGTCCATGCTCAGGCCTGGATTTATGTGCTATTCTGGACGTCTTCGTGATGCTGGGGCTTCTGGTTTTCTGCTTTAGAGTTCTGGTCAACTAGTGTGTAATTTGTAGTTGGTTGGAACAAATGGAACTGATAGCTAGAAAAATAGACGACATATTATGGAAACCTTTGAAGGAAAACTAACATTATTCAAGTTTTTCTAAGGCCATTTTTTTTTTTTGAAAAATGAAATAATTTTTACAATGTGAGTTTCATGATGGGAGGTTTCATAAGGAACCCGATTATAATGTTGAAATGGAATGAGATATACATACTTTTCAAGAATGTGAACAAAAATTATTTCTTTACATAACGGCATCCCAACTCTAAGCTGGATCTATGCAGCCCAAACGTAAGTGACTGACATGAACAGCAAAACTCCCCTCGGCCATCCGTCGAGAGGACTGTCACTGAATGATAAAGGAAGGAGTTTGGGGTGGTTTTCCTTTTATCCTATTTTCTCTTTCTCTTTTTAAAGGTACCTAAAGACTACTTCAGGAAACTTCTTTTGGAGCAAGAAAGCTCAGAGAAAAACGACATATTACAAGCAGTTCTAGGGAATTGGAAGATGAGCACACCTCCTAAAGTTCCACAATTTTTCCCAGATCTGTGCAGTGACTAATCAAAAAATTCACTAAAGACACACAGAAATATATGTGATGAAGTTTTGTCTAAACTGTGAGAAAGTGTAGACCAAGATTGAGAATTATTGGTAGTGGCATAATAGTCCTAATCCGACGCAGTTTGGTATGGGTCAGCAAAGACAGAGATAACTAGGTTGCAAAGACAGAGATAACTAGGTTGCAGAGCCAGGAAAAGAGAGAAGGAAACCTAGACAAGGCCAAAACATGGACATTTAATTCCTGAAACTGACACCAGCCCACATATGCCCTCTATTACTAAATCCAATCTATATTTAGATTTCAGTTCTTCAATCTATAACGTGGGTACAGTTGTTACACTGCAACAAAGATCTTATGTTGTCTTTATAAATGTAAGAATTAAAAGCAGAGCATAGTGGTTCCCTTAGTCAGCTTGGGCTGCTATAACAAAATACCATAGACTGGGTGGCTCTAATAATAGCCTCTCATAGTTTTCGAGGCTGGGAAGTCCAAGAACAGGGTGCTGTCTGATTCGGTTCTCAGTGAGGGCTCTCTTCCTGGCTTGCAGATGGCTGCCTTCTGACATGGTAGGGAGAAAGAAAGCAGAAGCAAGCTCTCTGGTATCTCTTCCTATATAGGCACGAATCCCATCATGAAGGACCCTATCCTCATGATCTCATTTAAACCTAATCACCTCCCAAAGGCCCTATCTCCAAATACCACCACGTTGGGGGTAGGGCCTCAACATACAAATCCAACATACGATTCAGTCTGTAGCAGTGGTGAACACCTCACACTTTGGGGTCAGTTGGACCTAGGTTGGAATCCTACCTCAGCCACTGGTATCTGTGAGCTATTGGGCAGGTTGATTACCCTCTGAGAGACATTTCCTCTGTAAAATGGGGGTAAAACTAACTACCAGATGGAGTCATTGTGAGAGCCATCTATGGTAAATGAAGATAAAGAGCTGGATATGAGGATAAGGCAGAAAGCACATACCCAGGACATGGTAATGTGACAGCTGGTCTCCAAGATGCCCCCGTCATGCTCACCTGCTCCTGCTGGGGCCTGTTGCTACAGACTAAATGTTTTGTGGCCCCCAAAATTCATATGTTGAAATCCTCACCCCCAGGATGGTGGTATTAGGTGGTGGGGCTTTGGGATGTGGAGCTCTCATGAATGAGATTAGGGCTCTTATAAAAGGGGCCCCAGTGAGCTCATCTACCCCTCCCAGTCATGGGGACACAGCTAGAAGGTGCTGCCTACGAGAAAACGGGTGCTTAGCAGACAATGAGTCTGTTGAAGGCCTGATCCTGGAATTTCCAGCTTCCAGAACAGTGAAAGATAAATTTCTATTGTTATAAGCCACCTGGTCCATGATATTCTGTTATAGCAGCCCAAATGGACTAAGACGCCCATGTACTGGCTCCCCACAGTGAACAGAGCTGACCTGTGAGACCCTCCCAGAGGACACTGCAGAAATGAGGGTGCATGACTTCTGAGACCAGGTCATAAAAAACACTGCGGGTCTCGCCTCGTCCTCTCTTGGATCCCTTGCTCTGCAGGAAGCTGCCGCGCCGTGAGGAAACTGAGACAGCCCTGTGCACGATCCAGGTGTGCGGTGAGGTGCTGAGGCCTCCGGCCGACAGCCAGCACTGACCTGCCTGGGACCTGAGTGAGCTGCCCTTGAGCTGCTTTTCCGTCCCCAGCCAAGCCGTCACGTGAGTGCAGCCTCAGCACCCTCCTGAGGGATCTTGAGTCAGAACCGTGCAGGCAGGCCATGCCCGAGTCTCTGGCCCCCTGGAACTATTTGAGACAGTAAGTGTTTACTGTTGTTGTGAGTGGCTAAGTCTTGGGGCGATTTGTTAGGCAGCAATAGGTGACCAATGCAGCCGTCACTGCTGGGTGACCCAAGTGATACTTGGGATCAAAACTGTGTTGTTCCAGGGCAATGTCCTGCCCCAGTGTCTCCTTAATGTCTTTATTAACTTCACCGTATCAAAAGTGCAGGGCCCAGTGACCTCTACAGCCATTTCCTCTCCTGTGTGGCAACATGCGTGGCCAACAGGATTCCTCGTCTTCTCCCCTGCAAGAGCATTTCTGGAAATTCCTCCAGTCAGAGTCTCCAGGACCCAGCCTGGGCTGGGATCAAAACAAAACCAAGAGTGTGCGTGATCTTGAGCCGCTTCCAGAATAAAAAATCAAAAATGGAAGAAATCGCCTGAATTAAAAAGTAGAAAAATGACAGCTGTAGCCAGGGCAGCAGCCTGAGAGACCAAGGGAGGGGCTGAGGAGGTGGCACCAGGCCTGAGGACGTGCTGTCCAGCTCTCTTTCCTGCTCGCCAAGTGCTCTGCGGAGGTAAGGCCCTGCCATGACATTCTCCACATGCACACACACACATGCAGGCATGCATGTGCACACACGTGCAGGCATGTGTGTTCACATGTGCAGGCATGCGTGTGCACACATATGCACACAAGTACACACACACGTACACATGCAGGCACGCAGGATGAACTAGCTTCCATATCTTCACATATTGGTTTGCAATCGGTGCTATCTCTCAGGAAGCAACGAGGAAAATTCACCATCAGATTTGACAGACAACGAGAAAGAGGAACAACAATCATTCTTTTGTGGGTTTTCAAGGAACTGGCTAGCAGTCTCTCCACAGGCTGTTTCTGGAGAGCCAGTGCGGCACGTTTGAACTAGAAAGTCTACCCAAAGTCTACATTTGCCAATCAACACCGCATGTGAGCACTTTGCACTTCTTGGGCAAGCACTAATGAGAACTTAAATTATTCTTCCACATCCAGACCTGTAGAAAACATTTTCATTACTCATGTAAGCTGTATGAAAGAGCAAACCCATAACTGCAGAGACCACTTTGCAATTTATAACACATCCTCGGTACTTGATCTGGTGTTTATATATCTGGTGTTTATTTTCTTGTTTTATTTTAAAAGATAACACACTTGCTTTAGAGAAGTTGCTTTATTAAACATCCCATTCAAAGGAGAATTAATGTCACTACTACAGATGATGCAAACCAAAACAACTTTTGCCTAAGATATTAAATAACTGATGTAAAAACATAACGTTTTCCCTTGGCATATTCCGATATAAACCACACATGGTTGTTTACCAAACTAAATATTAAAGTGGACATTAAGTAGGGTTTCAGGAACACTTTAGGAAAGAGAGCTGGAAGTTCCTCAGCTCCAGCATTTGTTCTACTTCTTGGGGACGCCGTCTCCTGGAACCCAAGCTTCCTGGAAGCCAGACTTTCTTGTCTATGACTCATTGCCGTAAGCAAGCCTCCCGTGAAGGGAGTCTGCCAGAGTGAACTCTAAGGCAGTAGAATTCCAGAAAGCTCTCAAAGAATCTGAGCTTTAGGAAGGAAGCCTGGGCGACAGAGCTGTGGAAATAGCATAAGAGTGCAAATGCATGGGTAAGAATTCAGAGCAATGCAGCGAAGACCCAATAATACAGTCACGGTGCATTGAAGGACTTGCAGAGGGAGACTGAGTCTTCAGCCCACGGAGGCAGGGAACAGAGGATGGCAGAGAGGAGGACTGACACATCGGCACCGCCTAGTTAGATGCTGGTAGTGTAACTACCGTGTATTAGATTTGTAATGAGCTCTTTGTGTTTAACTGATCAGAACATTTAGTTCATCTATTCAACAAATGTTTCCTGTCTTTTTTGTGTGCCTGGCCCAAGAAATGAGATGCAATATTTCGACTGCGACTGTGCAATTGCTATGCCTAAGCATGAGAATTCAATTCCCAGGCATGGGAACTGCAAGGATGAATAAAGCACAATGTATAAGGAGCTCAAGTTCTGGTTGTAGATAAAACTTGTGCATGACTAATTGTACCACAGCGTGGGAATCGTGCAGAGATGCATATAAGGTGCTGTGGGGGCAAGAAGCACAGAGCAGCGAACTGACCAGGCGAGTTCAGAGGAGGTTTTTATTGGAGCTAGCAAATGTTGAGAACAAGCCATAAAGCTTTGCTGCAAGGCCAGAGGAGAGTACAGTCTGTCTTCATTCGTGTTCGGCCACTAACGTGGTCACAGTCTGCAAGGAGGCATGGTGGGCGGGAGTGCAGAAAGGGAAGGCACTTCCGCCTCACACGAGACTGAGGGATGATGGAGAGAGTGCCCTGGGAGCCAAGTAGAGAAGGTGCCTCGGCTGAAGGTACAAGGCGAGGCTAAAGAACTACCACTCACCAACTCTCCAAGGACAATACTCCTTAAGTAATTCCAAACAATCTAGAGCAGGGGTCCTCAAACTTTTTAAACAGGGGGCCAGGTCACTGTCCCTCAGACGGTTGGAGGGCCGTCGGAGAGTGCGGCGCACATTCCACACAGGCGCACTGTGGGCCCGGGACGAGTCGGCTGCTAAGCAGGACAGGCAGCGGCGGCAAAAACACCAGGCAGGCTGGATAAATGTCCTCGTTGGGCCACATGTGGGCCGAGGGCTGTAGTTTGAGGACGCCTGATTTAAAGAGTGGAAAAGTGAGAATGCACCTAAATAACCCCAATACCAATATTGACAAGGACAGCCTAAATGGGGACTTTATGAGTCAGTCTGGATCATGAACATGGAGGCAAAATACCTACAAAGAAGATATTAACAAACAAATTCCAAAAATGTGGGGTTTTTTTGTTTTTTGTTTTTTGTTTTTTTTTGAGACAGAGTCTCACTTTATTGCCCAGGCTAGAGTGAGTGCCGTGGCGTCAGCCTAGCTCACAGCAACCTCAAACTGCTGGGCTCGAGCAATCCTGCTGCCTCAGCCTCCCAAGTAGCTGGGACTACAGGCATGTGCCACCATGGCCGGCGAATTTTTTCTATATATATTAGTTGGCCAATTAATTTCTTTCTACTTATAGTAGAGATGGGGTCTCGCTCTTGCTCAGGCTGGTCTCGAACTCCTGAGCGCAAACGATCCGCCCACCTCGGCCTCCCAGAGAGCTAGGATTACAGGCTTGAGCCACCGCGCCCGGCCCAAAAATGTGTTTTTAAAAAGCTATCATGACCAAGTAGGTAATATAAAGTGTCTTCACATCAGGAAATGAAGGGAAAAAAAGATCAATTTGATTACATAAAAATATGGACATGATGAAAGCCCCCAATGGAAAGATAGATTCTGGGAGACCAAATCCATGGTTGAGATAAAGTACCGAGTGTCTGAAGTAAGGTGCTAGCAAGAGAGATGCAGAGGACGGAAGACAGAGTTTATTTTGTTGAAATCAGAAATATCTTTTCCCTAGTCTCTTTTATTATTATGCTATATTCACAGATGATGCAAACATATTTCAGTCTTCAGCAGGGGTCCAAAAGCCTTGGTGCTGAATCTTCACTCCCTTATCCCAAGTTGGTTATTGGCTGGACAGATTTGCCCTTCTATGTGTAATCTGCTTTATGGTATATAAGATTATTGCTCAATTATCCTGGGTTACATATTCATTCTTCAAATAGCTTGCAAGCGCCTCTTCAGCAGGGACGTGTTGTCTCTCTCCTGTGCCTCCAAGATCCAGCTCGGTGCCTGGCATGTGGTAATGGCTCAGCAAAGGTTTGATGAATGAGTAATAAATGGTCATTTACCCACAAACTTTGCTTCTCCACTACTTTCCCTTAGGTGTCAGCAAAGTGTAGGCCCAGACCAGGGGGCTGATGCAGATTCAAATGACGCAGTTTGTCTCTACAGCATCCGGGAGGACCAGGGCTTTGGAGCTGACCCACGGACATACTTCAGTATTAAGTGAATTCGGATCTACTTCTATCAATCCCGGCCCTAAAACACAGTCCCCTCCTCAGGTTTGTCCTCATTCCCCGGGCTCCCTGTGGAACCCACTGCAGGGGGGAAGAGTTCTGATGTGCAGCGACCTCTTTCCCTCCCTCCCCTCCTCGCCCCCTCCCTGACCACAGCTCAGGGCCGGCAGCGCTGACAGGGGTCCGGGAGAGGCGGGCTCCACGCAGAACTTGGGGCGGTCCATTCTGATTCCGATTCCACGTGCTCCCTCCCCACCGCTGCGCACCTCCTTCTGGGGGCCAGCACAGGTAAGGAAACAAAGTGCCTATTCCCCCTGGAGCTGGATTATACAGTTCTGCCATCCCCAACCCCCAGGCCTGACCGGTAACGCGGCCTCCTGTTAGGGACCAGGCCCCTCGCTTCCCAGCCTCCCCTACGCCCTCCTCCCCATGATGAAGTGGAGAAACTGTCTTCTGAGAGACTTAGGAAGGCATGGGGGTTGCTGCACAGCAAGCGATGCTGCTTCTGTATTTGCAGCCTCTCCAGGTGGTCGCATCCCCGCCTGAGCTGCCTTCCCCATCCCCGCCCCCTCCTGGGCCCTTGGAAAAATTGTCTTCCATGAAACTGCCCGTGGTGCCTAAAAGGTTGGGACAGCTGAATTGAAATAAGATGACATTTTTCCCTGCCAGATTTGCAAGATTAAATGTATAATGGCATCTGAGATTGGAATAAAATTGGTACTAGCAAGGAATGGGAGTGAAAAATTGATAGAAACTTTGTCAGATTTGGCAATGTGAATCAAAAGCCTTAAAAATGTGCAACCTTTCAACTAAGCAATTTCACTTGTAGAAATGTATCCCAGCAGTCAGTGCCGTGTACAGGTGATACTGACAACGATATTCGTTACAGATTTATCTACCAGAGTAAAATTTACAGTCTCAATGCCCAGAACATCGGGGTGATGGATAAGTGAATTACAGCCTGTCCAGACTGTGGAATACTATGCAGAGATTTAAAAAATAACAATGATGTAGCTTCAGAGCATAATTCTAAGTGGAAAAAAAGGCTCCGCAAAGGTATGTATAAGTGTGAGCTCATTTTTTTGAATTTCTACAGGTTCTGTGTCTGATTCAATATGGCTGACTTAGGATGAGAGAAAGACTATGTGTTTGTGTCCACCTGGCCTCCCTGTACCACCTCCACCTGGCCTACCTGCACCATCTCCACCTGCCTCCCTGCACCGCCTCCACCTGGCCTACCTGCACCACCTCTGCCCACCTCCCTGCACCACCTTCACCTGGTCTACCTGCACCACCTCTGCCCACCTCCCTGCACCGCCTCCACCTGGCCTACCTGCACCACCTCTGCCCACCTCCCTGCACCGCCTCCACCTGGCCTACCTGCACCATCTCCACCTGCCTCCCTGCACC